>CACRXP010000005.1:293259-308481 GCA_902702965.1 Spirometra erinaceieuropaei
TTGTGAGCAGCTGGCTCTAGCAACTACAACGGATAAGCGGGGGCGTCATTAGGACCGGTCATTGTCCTTATTTGACGGCTAATTGCTGCAATCAGTTTTACATTCCTGCATAACACGTGGCGGGCAATTTATGTTTAATTTTTCTTCACAGCTCCTAAAGAGGACTTAATGCTTGGGTGGGTTGGGGTTACCGTGAGATGTGCCTCGTAGTGCGGAACGTTCGCGCGGAGTTACGGCTAGGGACATATTTTGGCATAATGAACCGTAATGCCGCTTGGGGCATTGTGATTGGTTGCGTTGCACGTCCTAGAACCTCAGTCCACTCAATTTAGGCTTCAAAACACTATCCGTAGACTTAAATTATAATTACGAGCTTGGAGTCTGTGCTTCTGGATCAGCGATCTTTCCATTCTCCTAGACGTTGGAACAATGAGGATAGCGTTAACATGTTTCACAATATTTCTTTTGTTAGCAGTATAGGCAAATTTAGGAGAATAAGAGCTTTACTTGTAAGGAAACATTTGATCCAGGTACAATCAGTTATTAGATTTACAATGAATGAAGGAAAATCTCGAGTTCCAGGTTTATGAATAAGTGAAGAAGGGTGATCGAAAACCGGGACATTCTTTTTATTGTTCTGAGCCTTCGAACTTGTGCAGGCGTTCATTCTCAAAGATAATAACAACAACAGAACGCGCGATAGTTATAGCGAACGTTAGCCAATCACCGATCGATGACGCAGAACCGGAGGTGGCTGCGCAGGGCTCTGTATGCCGGCTTCAGATCGATCAGTCGATTGGCTGATTCCGATCCGAGGCCCGGACTTCAATCAGTTTTCGGCTATTTATAATAAATATAAGAGCAAACTTGTTCCCTATGTCGCTTACTCAAGCTATCCCTTGTAATATCTCTTTTAAACGCCAGCCAATTTCGTTAGCCCAGTCTCAAAAAGAGGTTTCTGAACAAATAAAGCTCAGTCCCGCGCATGTTGCACAGTCTCGATAGCAAAATAAGGTGGAAGAGTTCCGTGACCTCGGGTAACCAACTAATCGCCAAAAATCAAAACATGGCGAAGTTTGGTCCTGCAGCCCCGTTTGAGTGACATCATATGGTTAGATTTTAAAGACAATTTTGGAAGCGGCGAATACGCCGACTTTACAAATATCACGTTTTTGCATCTTCCTTACCATTGTAATTCACCGAGTACCTGTGCCATGGGGGGAGGAGTGCTTATACGCCAGCATCTGTTACTTCAGGTAGCAGTTCACACGCGCTTCCCTGATCTTGCTTCGAGCCCTGCTTGCGGCCCCATTATCATCCAAATCAAGCGAGCATCCAGGTAGACTTAGCAATGTAATTGCTCGGACGGTGTGGAGCGCCATCAGTTCCATTGTAGTGGCCACACTGCGAATTACCACGCGGTACCCTCAGTGGCCTTCCAATTGTGATTGCGCCCCCATATCGTCTTAATACAGCGAGTGGCTGTGTCGGGGGGCGAGTGTTTACACGTCACATTCACTTGCTTCCCTGGGCTTGTTTCGAGCTCTGCCTGCGCTCCCTTTTCCTTCCTAATTCAGCAAGTGGCTAAGTAAGATATATTAACTAAAATTATCTTAGGAAGTTAACCATTTGGTATTAGAGGTGTTTTGGCAGATTTCAAATAAGTCACTTTGAACCAAGTGTGAAAAACTCGGTGCCTTGGTGGAATTCGAACCCACGACAGCAAGGGGAGCTTTTACTACGGCCAACGCTCTAACCATCTGAGCTACGAGACCCCACCAGACGACGAGAGTTCAATTACATTTGGGTCTCGTTTACTTGCCCAACCGAGTTTTCACAGTTGGGCCAAAGTGAATTATTTGAAATCTACCAAAACACCCCAGAATTACGTGAGCGTGGTAGTCATCTGGTGGATTCTAAATGTATTACTTAGTAAATCCCGCTTGGGCAGTCAGCTTACTGTATTAGATTTGGTGGATTCCAGACGTTGCAGTAAAAGATGGGCGGGTAAACGTGACCCAAATGTGATTAAACTCGTGTCGTCCGGTGGGACCTCGTTCCTTAGATGGTTAGAGCTTTGACTCTACTAAAGCCTCCCCTTGCTGTCGTAGGTTCGAATCCCACCAAGGTTTTCACAGTTAGATCAAAGTGAATGATTTGGTATTAGTCAAGTGGGGTTGCAGAACCAAACCTCGCCCAAAACATTGGCGTAGTTCATCCAGTATGCGTTCCCAAAGCGAATCTGACTGAAATCCCGACAAACAGGCTACTTCTCTATTTTGAGTTCACACGGTCACTTAAATCTCTCTCCTAAGTGAAAGAACCAATGCCTTCTTATTATATATATTCGTAATTAGGACGGCATATTGGAGCGGCTATCTCGTGAATATAGAAAATACACCCCTACCGAAACCAATTCGTCTATGCTGATGTCACAACGAGTACACATCGACCAGGAGAACAAAACGGCGTTACAGGCACACGTCCTGGAAGGACTGCAAATCAACCCGAGAAATCTGGGAGGACCTCACCGAGAACAGATCGGCATTTAGAGGAGAAGACAAGACAAGTGCGGTCATCTACGAAGCAAATCGGATCGCCGCCGCCAAAGTCAAAAGGGAGGCTCGCAAGTCACAAGTGTCTCGCTTCCTCAATGGCAACCGTCCGCAGTCTCCAACATGCCCGCGCTCCAACGCGCATTCCGCGTACAAATCGGCCTCATAGGACACCTTCGGACGCAATGGGTCAGCAACCCGACATTTTTACCTTCTCCTCCCACTCTCGCTCCCTACCGCAGACCCCGCGACGACGATCACACTGTCGCTGCCCCGCCGTCATCGACCACCGACATCCCCCCTGCCCCAACCCCTGCGTCTTCCATAGCGACCAGCTCCATAAATACCACGGCGTCACGCACCCTCCCTCACTGATGGGACGATGTTCAACGTTCTACCACCTGCCACCATCACCACTATCAGCCTCACCTTCAGTGACTCGGACTCAGTCTGAAACTGTCCCCACTGCGATTGCACATCGCGCCGATCGGGCATTTGCTAATTCATCGCACAGAGGCTGGTGAACCGGTCCTGGAGCACCCACACAAACTTGCGCATCCGCCTCAACTGCCCTCACTGTCCTACAAATTCAGCCACCGCATGGGTATATCAGGCCACATGCGCATTCCCGTAAACCTGCGGTAGACAACCACCGTCTAGAGCACACCATCACACCTTCCCTCAGCAGCACCTGCAGGAAATGTCCCGTACGAGAGGTGTGTGTGTACGTATATATGTACTGCCTCTTAGTCAATGACTGACTGGTTGCCCGGACTTTGAAGGAAGATGCCCCAGGCAAATGTAGGGCTGCGTGTCACACTTGTGGGCCTCAAGGGATGTAAGCGTCTACTATGCCAGGATCAGCTAACCCTGGTTCTCGCAGCCTGCTGTGCGCTGGCATTTCTTGAGCCCCTGGTTCCCTGCCGGTAGGTGCGTTTGCCCTCCTGCTGGGTATACAGGCAGTGTACATTGCCATCCGTTTCTGTTGTTGGTTAACATCCTGATCAACTGTTTGCTGTGGTCCAGGGGGTGTGGAGTGGGACGCCAAGGTGCGCTTCCGGCCGTGCCATCCACCTGCGCCCACTCTTGACTCTGTCTTGACGCGAGGCCCAGGTGGGCAGGATGAGAGAGTGTAGTAGATGCAGCTCAAGTCTACTCTCACTAAAAACGGACTCGCGCTCAAGTCACTATGCCTGCATCGCCTTGCGGTGGGGCACACGATGGACATCGCCGGCTGTGACGGTCAAACTGTGATGCAGGAAAAATCAACGCTCCCAAATCTCTCACGATACGCCAGGGGGCCGTGACTTGGTAGGTTTCCAACTGACTGGATAACTCAGTCCTCGTGTGCGGCGTGGGGTGGCTGACTACCGGACTGAGAGGCAGGTTGAAGGGCCGCCTCCTAATGTTGCCCTTACGGCACTCACACGCATGAGGGAACCGAACAGCCCTCGTGAAGGCGTGGTGTATGTGGTGGGTATCAGGTCGTGGGTGGCACTCGTATACAGGCAGTTTAGCTTTGTTGGCCAGTGCATCCCCCTCCACCTCCGGTAGTGTTGACATTGTCCAACCCTCGGAGCCAGGTGGATGAGGGAGGGCGAAATGCAGCCGATGCCGCGCATGTTTGTCCCATTAAAAACTTATTTACGCGCGTGTCAGTGGTGCTGCGTCCAGTCTGTGGAACGTACTGTTGGCATCGCCGCAATGTGGACATTGAAAATAAAGCCAGCCGAGGGAGGATGCTAAAATCGTTAGTGGGAAGGTAGCCAAAGCTAATACGGGAAATGGGGACCTGATGTTTCGGTGTAGAGGTTGGGTTAGTTTTAAGGTTTGCGTTGGTGTCAGGCTGAGAATTGAGTTTAGGGGGTTGGGGTGCGTGATTAGTTTAAGGGTTCTGGTTAGAGTTAGTGTTTAGACTGTGGTTTAGATTTGCTTAACTTTGACCCAGCTGTGAAAAACTCGGTTCCTCGGTGGGATTCGAATCCACGACAGCAAGGGAGGACTTCAGTACGGCCAAAGCTCTAACCATTTGAGCTACGAGGCCCCACCGGACGACGCGAGTTTAATCGCATGTGGGTCACGTTTACGCGCCCAACTTACTGGAACGTCTGGGATCCACTAAATCTGATAAAGTAAGCCGACTGCTCAAACGGGATTTATTAAGTAATACATATAGAATCCACCAGATGACTACCAGGCTCACGTAATTTAGAGGTGTACGTTTAGTGTTTAGGCTGAGGCTAGGGTAAGTATTAGAGTAAGGTTTGGGATAAGGTTAAGGTTGGAGTTCGGGTTACGGCTACGTTTAGAGTTGGGATTAAGGATAAGGTTAAGCTTAGGGATAGGTTTAGGGTTAGATTTAGTGTTAGGTTTAAAGCCAATGTTAGGTTAATGATTACGTTAAGGACAAGGTTTAATTTTGAGGTTACGGTTAAGTTTATCGTCAGGTTTGATGTATTGCTGCACCGCGTTTCCCCTCAGCCAGGCCTTTCGCGGGATCCTAGACTTCTTTCAAGCTCGCGGCAGATTCGTCATGCATCCGGTTGCCTTTTCTGTTTTAGCCTCGGCTACTTTCCCCACTAACGATCTCATTATCCCTCTTCGACTTATTTTACTTTCAATGCCCAGATCGCGCTTACACTCGGGACCAAGGATTTGTACTCGACCCTAGCTGAAATTGCATCCCAAAGCACTTAGAAGAATAAAGGATCCTCAACCCTTAGTCTGGCGATTCATTGATGCCTGCATTCTTGCTCTTATCCTATACTGTTCTCCTGTAATTTTTCCTGCTTTGTTAAAAAAGGATCTTTTAATTTTGAAACGAATCCTCCGCATGCTCTCTTCTGCTGCTGGCGTTTCTTATATTTTTTTTAGTTGACACTATCTTACAACGACACTTCAATGCGGTCAAGCAATTTGCTGGTCGAATTATAGATGACGTTGCCCATCCCCTACATTTCGATCTTATGTCTGCCAAGTCTTCCCGCCCGATGCGCCGCAACTTCCGTCTTATATCCTGTCGCACATCGGCTTATCGAGCTTCTGTATTGCCATTCCTAGCGCGCTATCTTACGTGCGAAGAGACAGAAATACAGAAGCTAAGACTTGAACTATCCCCATAATAATCGTTTCTTTGTGTTAAACTTTGACTCTTGAATAATCTATTAACTTATTTACTGCCCATAGTGAATGGAGCCAAATTTTTGCTGAAAATTTTGAACATATGATTTCAAAATAAAGCGCATTCCTCTCAAAAAGTCTGATAGGGTTTTTGAGCCACCAAGTTGACGAGATGGAGTTCAAAAAGGAGAAATAATAAGAACCGCATTTTGATCAAAGAGGCGTTTTCGGGAACTGTAGGATCAGGATTTTTTGACTAAACATGAATAGGAGTTTCTTACGTTTGCTGGTACAATACCTTCGAGGCTACATGATTTATCAATAAGTCACGAACACGGCTTTCGTATGCAACCTATATTAAACATGGGGAATTCGCATAATCACACTGTTGCGATGCAACTGGCTGAAATAATTAAGCGGACTCGGCTCAAAGTAAGACCACGCAATTATCGGGACAATTATAAATCCATCAACTCCATACCAAATGATTATTTCAATGGGAAAATGTTTCGCCTTTATTCACAAGTGTTTTCTTAACGGAGACCAAGGACTATTTATGTCGATAAATTGTTAAGAAGGCTTTTCAATCTCCATTGATATTGAGGTCGACTTGGGCGGCCACATTCGCTGCTACTTCGATGACAAGACAGTGTCAGGACAGCCAGAGGTGGGCGTGGGCGCAACCCGCCTACGATTTCCAAATTCAACCTGGCCCCCAGGGACATGTACTGGGCTTTCGCGAAAAGGGTCGGCTGGAATCCCGCCCAAGTTGAAGTGCCATATAAGTGTCCACATGAAGAAAGAGTCCTCGAGCCTTATTGTCAGCTCTGAGAAGGACTGACTTAGACCGTGATTTGACAGACTTCCAAGCTTGCTTCTTAGCGCGTTGTTATAGATTCAAGCGCGGTAGATTTATTTTAATGAAAAACGATGAGATATACAGTGAGGATGGGTTCCCCAATGTCGGCTTACCTTCCTCTTCCCTCTCCCATGCGCCAGCCGCGTGTTCGAGCCTGCCAACCAACTGATGATAGGATTAAGCTGGTGTTTTTGTCTAGGCGTGCCAGCACCTTTCACCATGTGGAACAGTGATTATGCTCTCCCGCGGGCTCTGCGCAGCCTCATTAACTCGCTCCGTGAGCCAATATGGCTTTGTTGGAATCTTACCCAATCTACACCGCAGCCTCTTGAGGTGGTTAGCGAGTGTGGTGCGGCGAACTTCCCTCTACAAAACCGAAGTAATTTCGTTTATTTTCCCTTCTATGGGGAGAGAGCTAGGACAGGATTGCGCAGCGTCAAAGTCATCAGTCTGGCTCTTGCCTTTGCCTATCCCAACCTGGCCACTTGACAGATTCGGCGTGTTCAATTAGACGCGAATGAGCAAAAAGGAGACAGGCTACAGAACCTGTCGCATATTTTCGTTAAAAGAATGTGTTGTAAAATATATAACAATTTTTCTTAATAATTTTTTCGAATTAAAATCATATCGAAATGGTGACACAGTTTCGACCACTTAGTAGGCACAAAATATGCATATTTCTGTCTACTTCGTTCACCGCTGAATGCTATTTCTTCCCCACAGTTTGCTTGATTTTTGCTTGAATCAAGCAATTTAGGAATGCCAGGTACAGGAGGCTGTATGTTTTATTTACGGGGATCACCGCTCCATTTTAAAGTCAGCCGCCGTTCATGTGTCATTTAAAAGAATTTAAATTTTAAACTGTCCAAGCGATGTCTAAGACACCTATGTTAATTTGTTTAAATTCCTACCTTCTGTTTCAACATTGTTTATGTTCTGGCGTTCAAGTTAAAAATTATAATTAGTACCTCGAGATATTCCGAGTGCAGGATGTGTGCCCTGTCATCCTGAATAGTTAAAGGTTATTTAAGGCAACCAGTTTTGTCGATCTGGTTTCTCAGCATCAAGAGTAACCCGAATCACTGCGCGCTATTTGCCAGAAACAAACTCTGCAGGGTCGATGAAAAGCTTTTTAATCAACAGAAATCAACTGAATGATGTCGCAGTCAAAGCAGTATTTCTGGAGAAATGTTCGCCTTAGTCCCAATGCACACCTGATATCGTCACCTTCGTGATCGACCAAGATATGAGCAATTGGGCAGGACAACGATCCGGCAATCATTGCTGTTTTAGAAGGAAGTACCGATTGGATAAGAATGCCCAAACCCTTCAATAAAGACCTCAGGTTCAGTGGAATGATTGCACCCGAAGCGAGGCTGGCGAGAGCAATACGCGTGGAAGTAGCTACAAGACAGAAATGAAACGCCAGTTTCTTTCTAAAGTCGAAAAGGTCCGGTTAAACGCTGCTCCCGAGTAAGTGAACATATCTGATCCCAGTCAACTGGATGGTGTTCGTAGGTCGAGTCGGTGGGAGTTCGCTTTAACAATTCTCGATGACCCAAAGGGCAGCAGAGGAGATAGAAGGAAAAAATTTGAAAACCGCTGAACCTCGTAAACAGTTTGAGTTATTATCCATTGTGAAGTACTGGAATGCACTGCAAAAACACAGGGTTGTCTTTCGATTAGTCGCCTTGGCATCTTACAAATGTTCCCGTTTCGATTTTTTGTTTCACTCCGTGTTTGGCCGAACACCAATCTTGCGATTCCCTTTGCCCGTTGTCCAACATTGCTGACGTTTAATTTTTTCGAGAAAGTGAAAAACGACCGGCAATTATAAAGATTTTCCCGACCGTTATCTCAAAATTCGAGTTTTAGCTTACTTTAATGAAAAAAACCTTATTTTGTCGAATGACACCCATGTAAAAATTAAGGAAGTTAAAATCGGCAAAAAATTGTTTTAGATTTTTCATCATATTTATTACAAGCAACTTATATTATTGTTAATGTCTGAAGATGAATAATTTAAAACGTGCGCTCGCGAATTTGGCTTCCTAAAACCTTACTTTCGTTAGGCAGTCGGTAAAAACGGGAAAAACGAAGACGCTGATGTAGAACAATACTGATTTTTTCATTATGCTCTAGCACAAATGAATTGAATGGTGGGGATAAAGTTGGGGTATATATCGTCATAATGGTTGCCATTTAAATAAAATAATTTTTTTCAACCTAATTTTGCTTTTTTATTCGATCGCATTATAACTGCGTCACTTCGTCCACCATACAATACGCGCCAATGATGAATCAGCCAATTAAATGGCCTCTTATAATGAACATTTTGGCGCTCGTTGATCCAACACAAATGAACCTACAATAGAATGACGCGAAGTGTTCGTGTTTTGTGGACTTGGAGAGGCGTTTGCGTAAGAATTCCTAATGTCTGGCAAACAATCGTCCCTCTCCGATAAGGCGTCTGCTTACTTCTGTTCTTCAATAGCCGAGTATTTGTGAATCCAGACTGCGAGTAGGACCTCAAGAAGTCCTAAAACAAAACGAGAGCATAGCTTTTGCCTGCATGCGGAGTATATTAGTGATACGGACGAAGCCATAGATATTACCCGCGTGAAAGGTGGTCTAAACGGATAAAAATAGCTTAGTTGCCAAACGTGGTATTTTTGAGAATATTAACCTTACTTTTGGCGCAACCTACTTTACTGTAGTTTGAAACATACGAAATTTACTGACGTCATAAAATTTCGTGGCTGTAGTTCATTGTTAGGGTTCACAAAGAAATAAGCATGATCTGTGTTTCTTGTTACGTCCTATGAGTATCATGAGCACTCAGAGTTGTGAAAATCAATTCACTGTAATCTTCGAGACAAGTGAACACTTAAGCTGTGTTTTAGAGTGCACAGGAGCTAGGACGGTTTTCTGATTGGAGGTGCTCTCCTTAATCAAAACAATACTTTCTTGGCGAGTCGTAGATTCATGTTGTAGGAAAATACGACCTGCGATCACTGAAATAGCGGTTGTCTCGGACTGAGCTTTTGGACTCGTACAACAGCTTGTTTCCGGAGTCTATGGGAGTGCAACAGCAACCGGTAAGGAGGGAAGGGGGGCAAGAGAACGGGGGAGAGAGGACGTGACTGGACTACATTTACGACCTTCAACTGAGAGACAGAAGGCCTCAGAGCACGGTGATTGCGTGCATCTTCGACCGGGAACTGGACCAGGAATTTCGAAATTTTGAGCGTAACTCATGATAGTAGGAGGTATACAAACGCGTCTTCACTGGATACTGACAAAAACGAGGAAGTAAGGAACGACATTTGGTGGCCGTTGTCAGTCTGTCATGCCCAATTTCAGGTTTTCGGTGTCTGCAAAATCACCCAAAAATTAAACCTTGACGCAGAGACAAATAAAAGTCCATAAATAAAGTGGTCACGTGAGAAAAGTTCTCTAATAAGCTGCCTAATCAGAAAAGCGCTTCAATAAAGTATTTGGCTGATGCATGTCCGTGTACTTTGCTTTTTTCAAGATAAAGTCAGAGGAAAAATCATGACCTTTGGTAGGCTTTTTCACTTTCCTGAAAAACGGTAGCAATTCTACTGCAAAATAAAGAGCAGACCTTCCTCTTTATACTTGGGTCATTTTCGCTTTATTTGCTCAGCTTAAGACTGTTATGCAATTGTAGAAGCATAACAGAGTGGCCTCATAATTACTATTATATTCCTAAGACTGTTGGTCTTTTGTTCGGTCTGTTTATAAGCCACGCAGTGGTCGAAACTGGACCTAGAAAAAGTATTTTAACATATACTCAAGACTTAACATGACAGCTCGATCGTCGATTCCGACGATGTCCACCGTTTGCTACACAGCAAGGTGCAGTAGGCACGGTGACTTGTGCGTGAATTAGTTTATAGCGAATGTAGACTTGCACAGCATCTACTGCACTCTCTCCTCCTCCCCCCACCTGCACCCGGTGTCAAGAGAGAGTCAAGAAGCCCGGAGGCGGGACGGGCGCAGGTGGATGGCACGGCCGAACTCACACCTGGGCCTGCCACCACACGCCCTTGTCCACAACATACACTTGACTAGGATTTTTCACCAACAGCAACACCTCAACAGGTGTCAGAAGAACGAGGATGATGACTGGGCAGCCACGCCTACCACCTGTATATCCAACGGGAGCGCAAGCGCATATACCAGCAGGGAACAAGGGAACCGCCAGCGCATTCCAGGTTGCGAGGGCCGTGGTTTGCTGATACTGGCATAGCACACGCTTTCAGACCCTTTGACTAAGAGTTAACATAGCCACTGAGAGGAAAACCTTTTCGTGGTAAGTTATAAGGTCCCATCGAGCTATCCTAAGCTACTGGGCCAGTGCGTGTCATCAACAGCAGAAGCGGCCGCCAACAGGTCACGAAAACCAATCTTGTGCGAGTAGAAGAACCACGTTCAGGCTCCGCGCCTGCCGTGGTTAAAGGCCGACTAGCCCTGCAACTTTCCCTGCCCTTCCGCCCTCACCCCGCCCCTGACACTGCCTACTATCACCCCTCACCCCCTTCCCCACATTCTCACAGCCCGCCGAATTTTAATCGATTTCTCTTATCACTGACATGTTTTTGCCTCTCCTTTATAATTGTACTGGCCCGAGGAGAATTTATCGAAAGCTATGTATGCTCGCACTTCGCCTTCTGATTATTGAGTATTCGTAAAGGGTAGGAAAACATCGAAAATTTTGGACAAACGATGAAGGCGTTATTACTGCCTTTTGCTGCATGAAATCACGCCGCTTTATAAGCCCAGTGTTTTAAAACGTCTGGTATCTTAAGCATGACTGATCGGCAAGATTCTGGCATTTAGATTACTCTCCTCTCTCGAATGCGCAAACTTAATTGAGAACAATAATTGGCGTAGGCAACTGCTTGAATATACAGTAACGTAGATTTCTGTTCAAACTGGTAAACATTTTGTCGGATAAAATTATTTACAAGTATCTTTTACACGCGAAAAGGGCACTTTCCCGAATGGGATACGCGAAGAAATAAACTATAGAACATCTTACCTGCTTAAAATTCACCGTCTCAGTTTTCGTCATCGTTCCATTTGGACGCACAGCAAAAAGTTCAGTTACGTCATTCGCGTTTCATCATCTTACAATTCAGGTGAAATCGACTCCCCTTTTAGAAATTTCATCGAGTGAACATAGCCTCGTTTAAGTCGAAAATGCCTCGACTTTTGGGCGAACATCGGAGTCATCCGTGTCTTGCGAAGCAAAATTAAAACTTTTTCCACGTTAATGAATTAATTTGTAGGAAAAAATGCCTTCACATTGAAAACATGGGACGTTTATTAATTAAGAAAGCTCATTGGGACGCTGGGGGATACTACCTCTTAGTTGCGCCAGAGAACCAAAAAATAGGCAAAACCCATTTCCAGACTTCTAGATAGCGTTTTTGATGGCAGCTCCATAATTCCAACAACATTTTCAAATAAACTTGCTTGAAAGCGCTTACCTGAAAGAAGACATTCAATGAAAACCATAAGGTCAAGTGGGAAAAGGGTAAGGTCAAATTCCATCATCTTACAACACCAATGAAAAGTGATAATCAATCTAACAGAATTTTCTTCGCAGGCCAAGGACTCAAGTATGCCTGGAAATAAGTCCTCCCATAAATCCTACGGCCAATCGACTTCTGATAAATTTAGCTATTTGCATATGCCTTCAGCATATACCATGGCTACTTTACTTTGTAAATAGTACATTTTTCGATAGGGGTCACACCTCGCCAACTTTAACTTGCAACTTCATCTTCTGAAGATCCGTAATGACAAGGAAAGCCGTAAACCAGGACATAATTCTGCAATGTTTTTTACTTTTACGAAGAGTGCTTTGGAGTTCGTCTTCACGATCCTCTAAAGCCAAAAAGACAAAAAATTTGACTTGTCAGTAAATAGAAATTATTGCGGCATGGAAACTTTGAAGCTCAAGGTAAACGGCAGCATGATGAACTTAGAAAAGAATTATACATTTTCAGGGAGCGTACTTAAACCACAGGATATGTTGAATTAGTTTTGATACCGCATTTATCCTTCGAAAGATCGATAGTAAGTCTAAAGAAAGACGTCGCTCAGAAGAGAAAAAAGACATGATCGTGTTGACCAGAAATCTGTGAGCTTGACGTTTCGGGTTCCCACTCGAACGTGTCATCAGAGACAGTCCTAGGCAAAGCAGTCACTTATAAGTGCGAGTTTGCTTTAAATCAGTGCATGACACAGGGGAAGGATGAGACCTCAATGCGCATGATCATGTACAACAAGCAAAACAATTAGTTGCAGGTTTTTACAATTTACATCTTCAGAAGACTAGTTGTCGGGCATACGTTCGCTTTCGGTAGATTAGCATCAGACCAGTACAACTGTGTGCAAAGGAGGTACAAGGAGGAAATTGATTAAACCTAGTCTTTTCACATAAGCGAGGTGTAAACATAAGGGGGAAAGTAATAAGAAGTAGGGAATTAGGAGGAATGAGGGTTAAAAGGAACAGTGCCAGGGGAAAAGACGCAGAGAGCTGTATGCAATAAGCCGACCTTAGGCCATGGTAGACGCGGAACTTGCATGAGGCGCCTCAGTGTGCACAAGACTGGATTTCATAAACGTTTGGCAGTAGACGCCGGCACAATAGCTTAGGGTAGTTCCATTTGACCTTATAAATCCTACGAAAATGCTCTGTTGGAATCCACCCGATGCACCCTGGCGTATAGGCCGAAGGAAATGTCGTACAAAGACGAGGAAGATTGGAATAACCGCTTCTGATTTGCTAGTCGTCATCAGCCAGTTATACACAATCCCGAAGTGTGCCGTCTGACGGGACAACGAGCCCGTGGCTCAGTGGTTAGGTCATTGAACTTCCAACCAACAAGTCGCGGGAAAGAAGTCCAAGGGTTATACACCTCGGGTTGAATGTGGCTGGCTGACGACGGCTTAAAAGCCGAAAGGGACCACCTCAGTCTCCCTTGTCTTCGTCAGTAAGGCCGGTCTACTTACCACCTTGCGGTTGCTTGCGGAGCTCTGGGTCAAGACACAACTTGACGAATATGTCCCGTAACATGATCACTTGCGTCCTCTATCATAGTTGATGTACCTGACCGCCATCGATAGGACAAAGAGCCCGTGGCTCATTTGTTGGAATTTTTAACTTCTAACCAACAGGACGCCTGACCGAGCCTAGGCGGTGGCAAACCTGGTTTGGATATGGTTTGCTGACGGGATCTAATGCGTCAGAAACGGTCAGTTTGGTCCTCTTGCCTTTGTTAGTTATGCAGCTTTGCCTGTACGCATATATATGCAGGATAACATTATGGAAAAAGGCAAGGGAGAGCAGAGCGACCATTTCTGGCTTATTGGCCGTCGTCAGCCAATCATATCTAACCCCGAAGTGTGGAACACTTGGGGCCCAATTGCTCGACCTGTTGGTTAGAATTTGGTTAAAAGGTAGGACAACGAGCCCCTGGCTCAGTGATTAGAGGTCTTGGGTTTCTAACCCACAGGCCGCTGGACAGACCTCCAAGTGTTCCACACGTCGGGGTTGGGTATGACCTTCTGACGACGGCTTATAAGCCAGAAATGGTCATTTCAGTTTCCCTTGTCTTTGTCGGTAATATTATTCTGTCTATATTACACGTCGCTATGTGGCTGCTGGTTAGGCTCGAGAGTTAGAGAGCCCCAGGACAAAAGGGGACAAGTGAGTCCCGTAACACGGCCGGTGAACGCCCCTCTATCACAGCATATATGCATACATACGAGAAGAAAAACCTATCACAATAACCATAATCGCATTGGCTTAGAGCCTCAAAAGCAAAAAATCTTCGGTCGTCAAAGGTGAGTATCGTTACGTATCGCACGGAATCTACAGGGGAGTGACGGTCACGTCATACAGTAGATGGGCTAACTCAAGAAATGTCAGTCGAAATTCCGAAATGCGTTTTTATTTTGAAAAGATTAATTAAGTAGGGTTGTAAAACTAATCAGCCTGCAACATCATTCTATAATAGTTCAGTTACCTCAGGATTCCGGGTTCCGCAAGACCTTCATTGCGGCTGCATGTAAAAACTACACTCTGCAAAAAATGACTACTTATGTAGTATGCATTTCTTTCACTGATTTTCGATGCCGTTAAGGATTAAAGTATATTTCATGGAAAACATGCATGAAATATTCAATCTTTCGTTCATTCGGTAGAAAATTACGTCTTCTTCTAATTTTATACCCGAAGGTGGGACATAATTCGATTTTAAAAAGTTTCTAATTGTGGGACTTGTGTGGCTTGTAAAGTTAACAATATGGATCAAATCCACTGCTTGATTTTGTGAACCCCGTATGGTCCCTCTTTATTACCGTAGAGAAATGTGTGGTTTTCCGTACGCGGAAAATATACAGCTTGTAGCTTGAAAACCCTGAATCCAAATGTAACGGTAAAGCGGGTTCAGGATTATTCGGGAACTGGGAAATTTTTTGAAAACCGAATTTTACCCTTCCGTTGAGTGAAAGATTGGAAGAAGACGTAGTCTTCTACCGAAGGAGCAAAAGAATGAATATTTTTATGCATGTTTTCAATGCAATTGAATCTTTAAGGGCACCGAAAATCAATGAGAAAAATGCATACTATTCGAGTAGTCATTTTTTACA
>CACRXP010000005.1:308594-332320 GCA_902702965.1 Spirometra erinaceieuropaei
TGAATTGCTGTCTACCAAACCTAAGGGTGCGGTTTGTCGGTGAGTCATCTGCTACTATCAGCCGGGTTAGGATTTCAGCGTCCGAAAAATCTCAAGGCAGTTTTTCCAGTCACCCGCTTTATGATGGAGAAAACATAAAAGAACAATGTGTCATTCCAAGACGCGTTAGCCTGCAAAAATTACCACTCTCACGCACTTGGGGTCTACGTCGTCTACCCCTTGAGTGCAAAATTCAGGTGCTTGCATTTGAGGGACCATGTCTTATGTACGGCAGGCGCAGACGAGGTCACTAGATAATCCCGAAATGCGTTTTCGTTTCGAAAAGATTAATAGAATAGCGCTGTAAAATTAATCACCTTGCAGCATAATTCTATAATAATTCAGTTACCTCAGTATGCCAGCATTTAAACGAATTTATTTCCGGCTGCATCCAAAAACTACACGCTGTAAAAACCTACTTCTAAAGTAACAAACATTTTTCTCAATGATTTTGATGCCCTTAGAAAGTAAATTATATTTTATGGAAAACAACTATAAAAATATTCATTCTTCCGCTTATTTGGTAGAAAATTACGTCTTCTTTCATTTGTTTACTCGGAAAAGGGTTTAAGTTGGTTTTAAAAATCTCTTCCGATTCCCGAATAATTTTGAACTCGACCTTCCGTTACACGCGCATTCAGGGTTTACAAACTACATAACCTATACTTTTAACGTACGGAAAACCCTAAATTCCTCTACGGTATTCAGGGCAGATCATAAGGGGTTCAGAGAATCTATCAGTGAATTTGAGCCATATTGTTAACTTTGCAAGAAACAATAGTAAATGCAGAGACATAACGTTTTATGAACGGCCATTTTATGGTATTAAAAATCTCATAATTAGAAACTTTTCCAAAACCAAATTATTCCCTTCTTTTGAGTATAAATTTGAAACAAGACGTAATTTCATACCGAATGAGTAGAATAGTGAATATTTTTATGTATGTTTTCCGTAAAATATAATTGACTTTTTAAGGGCCTCGAAAATCAATGAGAAAAATGCATGCTACTTAAGTAGTCGCTTCCTACGGAGTATAATTTTGTACCCGGCAGAAAAGAAGTTCTTTCGAAAGCCGGCATTCTGAGGTAACTGAATTATTATTTAGAATTATGCTGCACGATGATCGGTTTTAAAACCCTACTTAATTGATCTTTTCGAAACGAAAACGCATTTTGGAATTTCGGTTGACATTTCATGAGTTAGCCCACCTACTATATGTCAGCCACTACTCCTATTCCAAGCACCAGACAAATGACAGACTCAAACAATGGCTGGGGCCTGGAATGAGAGTAAAGAGTGCGGTCGACGACTCAGCGAATTTTCCTTTCTGCAAACAATCAGCCACGCTTTAAAAGCGGTGGCGTGGAAAGTTGCCAACTGACTGGATACCTCGAATCTCACAGTCAGATCGGTGTGTGTGTTTCTGTGGGCTGTCCGGCTGTCGGACTGAGACTGAAATGGCTCCTTTTTAATGTGGCTACCATGGCAATCCCACTCTTTGGTATCTGATTCGCCTCCCTACTCAGCTTCCTATGCAAAATCCTGGTTAGTGTACGTTGTGGACCATGGGGCGTTGTGGTACGCCTAGGTGCGGGTTCACTCCGTGTCAACTCCCTGCATCCTCTCCCGCGCACGGATTTTTTGATTGTGTTTTGACACCGAGCAGAGGGGAGGGGGAGGAGAGAGTGCGGCAGATACAGAGCAAGTCACCGTCAGTGCTCTCATCCTGCTGAGGAGCACACGGTGGACATCGTTGGTAATTATGGTCGACCTGTCAGTTTACAAAAGGCCTGTGTGCGAATTAAAACCAGGGTTTGCAGGACAGTGACCAATATTTCCCGTATTGTATGCCTCCACAGGAACTATTCTAGTGAAAAAAACATTTTTACAAGAACACCCAGAAACTGGGCTAAAACTCGTTGTGGCAAACCGGACGAAAAAAGGTCGAGGGACAATATCTTCGGGAACTCGTACTTGACACTTTGGAAACTTTGTCAAGGCATGCGAACAAAAATTTAACGGCACAACCACATAATAGATATCCGGGTCGAAGTATCGGAGTGTTGTACCGTATATTGTTAATGTATCCGATAAACTCAGCTAGCCAACACACAAACGTAAATTCGAATAGCACACAGACTAAAAGCGACAGTTTACCAACAGCCCACCCATTAAAATGATCCAATACCAATTGACTAGAAACTGTGCTGAATGTAACTGTGACCAAATCAGGTCTGCTAGCGAGACCGATAAATAAGTCCAGCCTACCATTCACGAATATGAGCTAGTTGTTGGCTCTAGATATAAAGTGTCCCTGGTGGACGTTCATACACCCGTTCCAGGCAATAACTTGGCTCCCGGCGGCTTGGCGGTTTTGGGCCAATCAGATGACTAAATTTTACGACAAATGCAGGAATCGCAACAGCCATTAATAACTTTGCTGGCAGATATAGGTCAGCTGCCGGCCTACCAAGCGTTGAGAGAACAAATAACTAATGTACCTGAAGGCCGTTCTCGTGAAGACGACTTTTGGCATCAGCTGAGTTGCAGTTATAAACTTATTTCTGACAATGAAATTTCAAAACGTGTGCAAATTTCAACTTTCTGATCTTCCTGACTCGCCTAAAAAAACACTCTCCAGCCACCTTTCGTGGAAGGAGAATAGCTGTAGTAATGAAAAACCCTGTATTTTTATACCTTCTCTAGCAACAGTTATCTTTTTGAAAAATGTGAGTGCTATAAACACGGGTAGACATATTTATTCCGCCAATGGAGTACCGACAAAGACTTGAGAGACCGGACTGGCCGTTTTTTGGCTTATTAACGGTCATCAACCAATCATAGCCAATTCCAAATGTGAATTACCTGAAACTCGGGCCCGAAATCTTTGCTCATTGAGTCGAACGCTTTACCGCTGACCCACGGCCCCGTTGTTCTGCCGACTATGATCGGGAATATTTATTATGGTGAAATGTTGCTCACCAATCACAACCGACATGAGAGCAATCCCGTGGCTCATCGGTAGAGCATTCGCTTAATGAGCAAAGATTCCAGGGTCGAGTTTCCACACCTCGGATTGCCTAATAAGCCAGGAATGGCTTTTGTGGCCTCCTTTGTCTTTGTCAGTACTCCCTTACCTGTATATGTTACTGGCCGCTATGCGACGGCACGCCAGGGCTCTAACTTGAGTCCCAAGGTACAACGGAACGATCATGTTCCTCAACGTGACCTATGTGCTTTGGGCATTTATGTCTACATGTTGAAGACAAGATCCAGTGGAAATTTCAAAACCATTCACAAGAAAACAAATCAGAATTCAGCATTCGTAGTCCAAAATTCCACCAAACTCCCAGGAAGGGTGAATTCAAGCTTGGGGAGTATTTATTGTTAACCTATGTGGAATTTTAACATGGAACATGTATCGCCAGTGTTTTTGAGTGAACATTCCACAATATGATGCCTGTAGGTAAGACTCATCAGCCTTTTAAAAAGCATTTAGAAAATAATTATCTTCAGCATTTTCTCGGAACATCCTTGGGAGAGGGATGCAGGCCAAGGACCGATGAGTGTCCTATGTTGTGAATTTTTTTCTGAAGTAGTAACATTATTATGAGAAAGTTTTGTTTCGGGAGTCAATTTACTTTCGTGACGCATTTCTACCTTTATATACGCCATTTGTTTGGATTTAAGCCATCGTAGCTGCAAGAAGATGACTCCATGAGAACAGACTGCGCTGGAAGTCACCGAAGAGAACCACCGTCATCCGACGGAATGGGTAATCTCCAATGTGAAAACCATCTCATTTGGCTCCTAGGGACTGATAGCTTCAGGTGAATAATGCCCTTGTATATTACAGAAACAGTTAATTAAAAGCAGAAAGTAGAAATTAAAAAAATCATAATTTTGCAGAAAACAGACCACGTGGAATGGTAAATAACAACACCGGCACAGGGAAAAAACAAATTTTTAAAAGAAAAATAAATAACTGGGTTTCATTCATGAAGTCGAGAGAAAAAATATTCTCCCTTAAGCACAATTTTCCAATTTAGAGAAGGGATTGTTAACGTATTAATTTTGTTTTAGGCCCTGTACTTAAAATAGCTTCAGGACAACTCCGATTGGGTGGTAGGCGGCTCGGCGCAGGGTTTTCCGTACATAAACGCCGGTTGCCTTGGCAATAATGTTCCGATTGTCTGGCCAACTAAGGCAATCTGTGTCACAGTGTCCAGGAAACCATGTCATCGTCGACTTAAAACAGCTGCGTGTCAGTAAAATGTTTTAGAAGACAGGAATTCGGATGAAGATATAATTTTCTGAAGTCAGCAACTTTTGCCGCGACCGCCTCAGTGGTCATTCGTTACTGCACAATACGAGTGGAGAGGCATTCTAGTTGTAGCCGCAGGACAGTAAGTAATTGAATGAAAATCTGTAGCTTGACTTTTCACAAATACGCTGCTCCAGAGTAACGCAGGGTTCGGGCTGCTTTAGTGAATCGAGACCTTGAAAAGTTAACTTAGGGTCAGGGGAGTGCTCGACAGAAGGCAACTGAAGACTCATAGCTAAAATTGCCCATGTCAACGACTTCAGTCTTCATCAGACTTTCTAATTAAGTCGTTTTATGAAGGAAGGCACGGCAGACAATTACGGACGTCCCTTTACGATAATTCGAGTACAGGGGTGTTTGATCTTACATGAACCCTCCGGCGAATTAACGTTTCTATCCATTTCAAGGTATGGGATCTTGATTGTGCCCGTTATTAACAGGGCATCACGTAAAGCGCAGAAACCATTAGAGGATAGTGTTGCCTCTGCTTATCCAGGTATAAAATAGGGGAAAATATGTAATCAGTAGGTGCTCTTTGGGAAGTAGGTGATTGTGGGAAGTATTCGTGGACTAACAACAGCCAGTTTCTCGATTCAGCGGCACCAAAGCATATCAAAGTCGTTCTGCTTGCTGTATAGGAATATAAGCAAGTTCTATGACTAAAATGGCTAAAATGTCTTGGATCGCCATTTCCTCCTAAGAAAAACATCTGACTGCGGTTTTCCTGGTCCGATTGTTTCCTGGCCTAGTGATACTTTCCCTAGTGGTAGGGGGACTCATAGCGATCGTTTTCACGGAACTCACACGTCCCGTCGTGCTTTAGGGCTCTCTATCGACTCCAACCAGCGACCTAAATCACGCGCCGCTGTTCAGCTCAGGGTTGGACTCGATAGAGAGTCGTAAGGCACCATAAGACGAGTGAGTTCCGTAGCAACGATCGATGAGCGCCCCTCTACCATTGTATTGGTTATTAGTAACCTTTGCAAAAATCAGACTCAACTCCATTTTCTGAAGAATGGCTTGAGTCGTGTCTCTGTATGGTTGTTGGAAAATGGTCTTCTTCTTAGTATGAAGTCAGTCCAGGAAGTGTTTCGATTACGATAAACTCTCATTCTTATATCTTTTGACATTCTTCCACATGGAGTATCATATTTCCGCTACCTTGGTGTTCTTGTGTCCCCGAGTTTTCCCTTTTCCCTTCACATCCAAGCCGAGTTCACTACAGTTCGTAAACGTGTTTTTTACCTCATCGTTTGCCTCCCTGTCACACCTAAATCCCTAATCTGGAGATGTATAGAGGCCTGCACTCTCCCTGACATTCGTTTTCGTTCTCCGACTGTTCTTCCTTTTGGACCGTGTCCTCCAATTGTTCTCCTCTGCTGCTGATGTCTCTTATGTCTTACAAGTTGATCACATAACGCCACGACATTCCACAACGGTCAAGCAATTTGCTGATCGAATTCTGCACGATTTTGTCCATCCCCTTCGCCCTGAATTAGGTTTCACAAAGTCTACCCACCCCATTTACTGTGGCTTCTGACATATCTCTTGCCGTACATCGACATACCGATGTCCAGCATTGCCATATCTAGCGCGACACCTAACCGGTAAAGTGGCCAACATACAGAAACTGAGAGTCAAACTGTTTCCATGGCAGTTGTGCAGTTTTTTCGCATACCCGTTACCTCTCCCAGTATTTATTAGTATGCGTTTTTCCCATGGGAACAGAGAACTTTTAGCCTAAAATTTTCCAAAGAAGACCATAATAATAAAGCGTGTTCTCTCTCTGTCTCTGTCTCTCTCCCCGAAATACCAACATTTACTTAGACGGGGAATTGGAACTGGCCACCCCATACAGCCAAAAAACGCATTTTGCGGATCAATGTTTAAAAACCAATCCTTCGGATTTGCACTAAGCAACTTGCCACCGACTTATCGTAATCATGCCCACCGGATTTGCGGAATGACCGATAATTCTTCGTTTCCTATGTGCAGGACGAATCGATCCCGTTTTTTGTGACCATTCTGCCGAAGGAGGTAGGCAGACGTCGTACGCGCAGTACTAGCCGGTTGAAACCAAACAAACAAAGTTAAAGGATTTTGTAAAGTGCTCTTTTTGACGGGTTTCGCACAGGGCACGGGAATATGGCCTCCTTGCCTACCTCGCGTTAAATTCCACGGGGTACCTATTCACGCGTCCTAACTTTAAACCTCGCCCTGACGCCAGGCCTACTAACCCAACATCCAACTCTGATCCTAACCCTTTTAACCCTACCAGCCTGGAAGTTAGGGCAAGACCACCCGTATCGCAGAAGAACATATTCCCAATCGAAGTGAATATGAGTGAAAAGTCGGAATCTCGGAAACTTATTTTAAAGCAATCCTAAGCATTTTTTCAGGCCTATTAAACAGAGTCCGCGTTTTATAGGGGTGGGGAAGTCGAGAACTCCATTTGATGAGTTTAAGAAAATCTCCAGGACGGTCTCATTTTACGTCTTGTTCATCTGGACAAAAAACGACATTGAAAGTTTTACAACAGGGCTCTTAATCTGAAAGCGTTGCTTGTACAGTTCTATATTATTTTGCTGTCCGAAATCTCCTTTTATGATTTAACTGGAAACGGCCAATGTGGCATATGAGACAACAGTGGCCTAAATTATAGATTGGAAACTGTTGGGAGGAAGGGAGGGGGGGGGAGGGTGAGGGAGGAGGTATGTAAGCACGAGGCGTAAATCAGTTCAAAGTAGACAGTACCCAAACCTGAACCACGGAAACTAAAGTCGCGGTAAAATATGCGCAAGAGTAGTGAGATTATTGTCATCACTGGGGCAATTTTCAACTTGGGAAGTCATGTCCCAAGTCACGTTTTTAGCACTTCATCATCCGGCCCATGCGCCTACATAGAAAGTGAAAACATAACACGTTCACAAGCTTTATAAGTGTCACGGGGGGCTATAAACGCTCATCGTTTACACGCCGCCCGCATGGCGAGGTCGGCATGTTATGGCCATTGGAGCGAAGGAGGGAGAATGACATTGGCCGTGGGTGAGGTTTGTAAGCACACATCACTGTCGCCATGACGTTAGGGCGGTGTGCGATCACCATCGGGGGTCGGTGTTAGCCACGAAGGACAGAGCTTCTGTGTCAACGTCTTCTGACAACATAGCGCTGAACTCGATAGCCGTATAGCCACTGCTCCGGCTGTAGTTAGCACCCGTTGATGCAACCCTTTAGGGGAGTTTGCTGGTGTCCCATAGACAACCTGAAAGGTTTTTTTTTGGCATATAGTGGGTGAATCGCATGGACGGGATTTGCGAGAATTGAACCAAAGATTAATCTGTTTTCACCTCTGTTGAGCCAGGCCAGTATTTGTTTGTGTACCCTCTTTTTAGGCGTCTTGTTGTACGGCAAACATATCCCGTACCAGAAAATACACATCGATGTGGCCTGCAAACTAAGTCGATCTTTGCCTCTCAAGCGTAGGAGGGAGAGTCCGTGAAACGTGAGCGCCAGTTCAGTGCAGGGAAAGCCCTCGTAAACACTGTCTTCAAACGTCATCTAACTAGTTCGCTTGCTGTATCGCCTAGAAAAAGCAGTCTAAAACACGTCTCCCTTTTCCGCAGTTGCCGTGGTGTGAATTGCAGCGTGCTCACCAATAATCCGGAGGATAAATTTCACATTTCTATTTTCTGTGCGAATGTCAACTCGACATTTCAAGTGCAACACGGAAATGCTACTAGAATTTTCGTTTAAGCGGATAAAAACAGGCAACTTATCAATTCCAGGACAAAAATTAGTCTGAGAGCGAATGGGCACTCCAAAGTTAAGCTCTGTCTGACGATCACACTCCGCTAATCGTCTCGACCAACGGGATCGACCAGATGTGAATATGCGGTGTTCATCTACAGTAGGTGGGCGATCATATGAAACGTTGGCTGAAATGCGAATGAAGGCAAAATTTCGAGTTCCAGGTGTATGCATAAGTGAAGAAGAAGAAGAGGACGATGGACTCCTGTACGAGTCCGAAAGCTCAGGACAATCGACAAAATGTTCCGGTGCCCGAACCCTCTTCTTCTTCACATTCTGAAATGCGTTTTCAATTTGGAAGGGTTTCTTTGGCGCTGTGGTAATAATGATTATCTTGCGGTACAATCCTATAATATTTCGGACTCGGCAGGATGTCAGCTTTTGAATACACTGTTTTTCAAACTCTCATAGCAACTCTGCTCGATGAAAAACGATTACTTATCTAGCATGCATTTTTCTTTTTGATTTTCGATGACCTTGCAAATTCAAATATATTTTATACAAATCACGAACAAAAAGGCTTTCTTTCAGTCATTTGATAGGGCGCCACGTCATCTTTATATTTTATGCTCGAAGAAGGAGTAAAATTAGGTATTAAAAAGTTTTTTAGTCGCCGTATAATTTGAGGTCTGATCAGTCGTTGTAGTAGCTCTTAGTGATTTCAATCTACAAAGTGTATGTGTTCCGCGTAAAGAAAATCACATATTCTTTTATGCATTTAAAAAGACGCCGTGTAGAGTCCATACATTTTGCAATGTATGCGGGCTAAGTTGTACATTTCATGAGGAGCAGTGGTAAACGGACAGGCACGGGGTTATATGAATGGACATTGCGCGGTCTTAAAAAATCTCATAATTTGAAAGTATTTTAAAAACATATTAGATGCCTACTTTGCGTATAAAATATAAAGATGACGTAGTGCTCTATCGAACGACTGAAAGAAAGCACTTTTGTTCGTGGCTTCCATAAAATATATTTGAATTTGCAAGATCATCGATAATCAGTAAGCAAAATGCATGCTAGATAAGTAATCGTTTTTCATCGAGCAGAGTTGCTATGGGAGTTTGAGAAACAGTGTATTCAAAAGCTGACATCCTGCCGAGTCCGAAATATTATAGGATTATACCGCAAGCTAATCATTCTTACTACCGCACCCAAGAAACCCTTCCTAATCGAAAATGCATTTCAGAATTTCAACCGACATTTCATGAGATCGGTTACTCACTGTACTTAATAAGGCAGTTCCATCCTCTGTCCTATTATCTCCCTCGGAATTAAAGTTTTTTTTTCGGATAGGACGACGTGCAATCTAGCAAACGGCCCAGGTTAACTCAGGTCGCCATCTCGTCAAACGAGGCCGTGACCCATACTGTAATCGGCAGCCGCCTGGGATGTTTAAGGAGCCCTAACAGTGACAGCCTTGCTTGCCGCATAGATGGCGAATGAATTAGAAAAGGCGTCCCAAACAAATGATGGGAAGACACGTTGTCCATCAACTGACTGGTGTTTCGTGGACGCAAAAGATGCGGTCGAAACTACCACCCTGTCCTCGAGCAGCCTTAGAACCTAGAGGCTGCTGGAGCGACTTCGCTCACTCTATGGCTGTCGACCGGATAGAAGCATAACGCTGTTTGCTCGAGAGCCGGTTCACCTCCAGCGCCCAGTGACATCCGATTTTCCGAACCGGGTAAACTGAAGCATTTGAGTGTTTGCCACACTCCTTGGATCAGCCGCCTAAGGCCAGAGCGGCGCGTTGCAAGCGTTGTTTTTGTCATCGTAGGCTGACTGCGTATCTGTCGCAGGACACCAACAACTGCCTCATGGTCTTACGTCTGCCTCTTCGGGAAACCAAGTTCATCGCCATCGGCAGCGTCTACATTTTACTCCTCAAACGATAAGCACCCTAAGACTGGCGTCATATACAAGCCCTACGGCAAGATTCTTAACACATGACGAATTTCGGCATCGGTGTGGACTTCAAAAACCACTGCCCATAAACTTCTCGACTGCGTGCTTGCTGCCGTAACAGAAACAGCCATTCAACATATCCTCGACCTCATCGCCGCCGACTGTGGACACTTCGGGTTGACCGTCAGCACGAACAAGACAGTGGTCACACATTTGTCTTCACTCAACACTGAATAAACCGATTCGCGCATCACCGCCAACGACACCAAATTCGAACGAATTCGCTTTTTTAGGGAGCACACTATCATGGAGGACCAAAACCGACGACAAAGTTGCCAAACAAAGCCAGTCAGGCCTGCGGTCGGTTGCAGGCCTCAATTGGGAGCCATCATCGTCAAGATGAAAGACACTATTACCTTTATAACCCTGCTGCATGAAGCGAAGACCTGGGAAATCTACGAGAGACAGGCGAGGGAACTCAATCACTTCCGCCTCGGCTGTCCCTGAAGAATGCTGAAGATGAAGTGGCAAAAAATATCTCTGGACGGAGAAGTCCTCGGACGAACTGGAATCCTCACGCTAGCCTCCTGTTGGTGGGCGGACGGAATGGGATTGAGCAAGATCCTAACCACAACAATGAAGGTGACACATTTGCTTGACATATAAGCATATATATGATGTTAGGGGGCGCTCACCGATCGTTCATACGGAACTCACTCGTTCCGTTGTGCCTTATGGACCCTCTCTCGAGCCCAACCAGCAGCCGCACAGCGGCGCATGATATATAGGCAGAATAGTATTACCGACAAAGACAAGGGAGACTGGAATGGCCATTTCTGGCTTATTAGCCGTCGTCAGCCAGCCATACCCAAGCCCGAAGTGTGGAACACCCGAGCCTCGAACTCGCGACCTGTTGGTTTAGAAGTCAACGCCTCTACTCACCGGGCCACGAGCCCGTTGCCTTATATATATATATATATATATATATATATATATATATATATGTTAAAAGAAGATGGGTTCTTTGGAACAAGAGGCTTTATTGTATCAATTTTCGACGCTCATTCCCAGGTTTATTGTCCGACGCAGACGGAGACCAGATGTGGGAGCAATAAAACGGGGAAAGTCACGAGTGCGCATTAAATCGGTACTTGTATGACATTTGCGCCGGTGGGCGATCGCAGTGTGCGCCGCTCTGTTCTGATTAGCCTTCTTCTTATCCATTTCTCCTTGAGATTGCTGAATACGGCATCCAGCTGGATATGCCGGTTGATGCATAATTCATCAAAGTGCATGGTCTCGAGAAACTCTCGGCACTTCTTGAAATGACAGACAGTGGTCAAGCAAGCTTTGTCCCAAGCGAAGGCGTGCTAGGTGTTCAGGGTATACATGGCTACTTTGGACATATGGTCTCACCTCTTGACTGCCAACTTTCTGGCCTGACCACAATAAACAGCAAAACACCTCTTTCTTGTTTTAAGGGCTAACTCTGTCTCTAGGAGGTACCAGGTGAGAGCGCAAAGTAGTTGTAAGTTTATGCGCCACTCGAATTTGGTGGTCCCTCAAGTATCTTTTAACGAGTTCACACACATTCAGGATGTAAGTGGGAGTTCGCCAAGTGCTTAGTTTAGACATCTGATTGGAATTAGCCGGTTCCTTCTCCTTTGATTCCTGCTGCCTCTTGTTGAACTCCATCTCATTTAACTTCAAATCTTTAATGAAATTATGAAACACTGGAAAACTGTTTTGGAACCTACACCCAGAATGTAGGCAGTTGACAAACC
This sequence comes from Spirometra erinaceieuropaei, assembly GCA_902702965.1. Taxonomy (NCBI): domain Eukaryota; kingdom Metazoa; phylum Platyhelminthes; class Cestoda; order Diphyllobothriidea; family Diphyllobothriidae; genus Spirometra; species Spirometra erinaceieuropaei. Next base: position 320,458 of record CACRXP010000005.1, read on the forward strand.
GTGATATATGAAGTCACACTACTAATTAAACGATATTTAGAGGAAAACTTCACTGAAGCGCTGTTATTAGACGTGATTTTATGTCTACTTTTATATTTACTACGTGCTTGGTGTGAGAATACATTCTATGCCTATAAAAACGAACTTTACTTAATTAGAGCCATTTCTGACGTTTTCGGGATATTGCGCTTTTCAAAATAAATCGACATATCTAAAAAACGCAACAGTGACTATAATATTTCTTTTATGTTTTTAATTCTTTTAAACTTGTACTTAATTAACATAGACATTTGACTCATGAAATGGTGTCGGTTTGCGAGTGATTGGCAATCATTCGTAAATTTCAACACATTTCATGAGTTAGGTCACGCACTGTATCTGCTACAAAATCCTTAAGGTATTCACTCTGCAAAAAAAGTTCCCACAAGCAGTTTATTTCGTTTAATAGTCCTTTTACGTCAAAAAATGTATTTTTACCCGACTAAACCGACTGTTGGCAGCTCTCAGTTTATGAGAAATGGGCTGGTCCTTCAGCGTAAGTCTCCTTCCGGTAAACGGATGTGCGTAACGTTCCGTCAGTCTTTTGTTGCAGACAGCCATCTAAAAATGGGAGTTTACAGTCAGCTTCCGCTTCAAGTGTGAATTTAATCTCAGCAATTGTTGAGTTGGTAATGTTGTGAAGCATTCCCAGTTGGTCCTTTTTTACTATAACAAACTTGTCATCCGCATACTGTAGCCACAATCTAGGAGTAACTAGCGAGAGCGCCGTAGCATCTAGTATCTGCAATGTTATTTCACCGAGAAAAGCACAAATGGGCGACCCAATAGGAGCCTCTTTCAGTTACTTATAGCATTGCTGATCGAATGCAAAGTTAGTTTCCAAGCATAAGCCTATCAGTTCGTGCACGGCATCGGAGCGAGCATCATTGTCGTTGCACAACAAGAGTTCTTGCGTGCATTTTTTCACAAAATCGAAAGGTATAGACGTGAAGAGGGAAATTACGGAATGGCGCTCACTGATCAGCCAAGGGAGGTAAATGCTTGCAACTTTGTGCCTTAGGGCTCCATCTACAGCCGTTGCAGGCAGTCGCACAGTGAGCAGTAATCATACAGAAGGAGACTACCGATAAACACAACGGAGACCTGGATAGCCTTTTATTCGGGCTTTGGGCCTTAACTTCCATTGGGCCTTTGTCTAGTGTTAGGGCGAGGTAACAGTTTCTAGATCGCCACATGGGCGAAGGTCGGTCAGTGCCCAAGAAATTCAAATAAAATTCTCAGATGCAAATATTTGTTGCATATCAGGAGAAATTTTTTTTCAAAAAAACTATTGGGTGAATCTGTTGAGGTTCAAGGCGTCCTTGAGATATCAGTTTATAAATGGGTGACCCTACAGGAGCTCCCTTCAGTTGCTTATAACATTGCTGGTCGAAGTAAAAGTTAGTTTCTAGGCATACTTTCGAGTACGGCAGCAGCGGGAGCGCAGAGTCGTAGCAAAGCAGGAGTTCCTCTGAGCATTGTTCTGCGAAATCCAAAGGTATTGATGTAAAGAGGGAAACAGCATCAAAGGAAAACATTACCTATTCAGTGGAAAGTGTGATTATTCAAAAGATCTTCAGGAATTCTGCTGACTTCTTAGTGAAAGGTTCACAAATTTTGGAGAACAGATGAAGCTCTTAAAGTAGCCATTTGAAAATTTTGTGATTAGATGCACTGATTAGTGGTGCTATAGGTCTCAGTGGGACCTCATTCTAGTGAACTTCAGGAAATTCATAGATCTTCGCGATGATTGGCTCAGTTGGTTTGAGGGGTTTACTTGCTTTTTCTCTGTAGACTCTTCAACACATTACTAACGGATGAAGCCTGTGCTTTGGTGGGGTCCGTAGAGAGGGCTTTGAGGACAGATCTATCTTCAACAAGGACAGCATTTTCTTTTTGCAGTCTGTTTCGCTCAAAATGACAAGTAAGATTCCTTTGTCCGTAGGAAGATTGATGATGTTTTTGTCCGTTTCTGGGTCTTTTATCGCTTTCCTCTCTTCAAGTAACAGTACTGTAAACTGATTCCATTTCTTAGGGCTTATATAGAAGTGCTTCAGATAATAGACCATTCGTCTTGCGTGAGATTTGCCCTTCAAATGATCTATTTTAAAGTTACAAGGAAGCCCAAATAATTTGAGTCCGAAAGATTGTAGTACAGACCTTTGAAGAACGCACTCTCTTCCATTGTTGTGAGGACTCTGGAGGACAGAGTTGCGAACTTTTTTGAAAACTGCTGATTTACACCAGTATTTTGGGAAATATTAATCCATCTTCTGTCTAAATTATTTCTTTTCTCTTGTCGTTCGAATTCTGAAGCACGTGAAATTGTGTCGTTTATCGATTCTAATAAGTGTAGGGGGAGCTGGTTTCAACGAGACTGCGTGAGTCGTTTCGTCAAAGCTTGGAAGTTTTGGAGGCGATGATCGGCATCAGTTATGAATATGCCAAGAATGTTTCGACCGTAACAAGGTGCAAGGTCAAGTTGGATTTGACGTCAGGTTTCCGGCGAACAGGTTTTGGCAATGTCTTCTTATTTCGGCATTTGTGTGGAAATGCAAACTCTTCTCCCCCAAGACTTAACGAATAGCGCATCTTTCCCATCGACAAGACTTTGCGCTCGTATTGTTGCAGCCTGTCCTTTCAAAAAGGCCAAAATGTCCTCGAGGTCATGCATTCGGATGAATCATGCATCAATGGGCATAGCTAGTCGGATGCCTTGTTCAAAAACCTCAAGGCCAACTGGAGAAAAAAATAGCCAATCAGAATAGACTGACAAACGTCGAGCGCCTACCGGCGCAAATACCATGTAAATATCGATCTTTTGCGTAGTCGTGACGTAAACTGTTTTATTGTTCCCACATCTGCTCTCCATTTGCGTTTGACAATAATCTGGACAAACAGCGTCGAAAAGTTACGCAATAAACTTTCTTGTCCCAAAGAACCTACCTTAGTTCAACTCATATTTTAGGGTACCTATCCTTTAGTGTACATATATGCTAGAAAACGGGCGTCCTAAGAAAATTAATTGAAAATACGTACGATTCTTTAGGAAGAGAATAATCTTTAATGCGTAAATTTTCGAGTCTGGTTCCCCAGGTCGTCGTCGTCGTCGTCGTCGTCGTCAGACTTTTGGTTTATGTACAAAAACAGTTAACTATTTAACCCGTGTCGAACAAGTGATTCTATGGCTGGCTGAAGCCTGCGCCAATGCGCGTCAATGAATTTTCGTTACCCTCCTCGTCATTGGCTGCGCTCGCTTCCATTTGTCCTTTAGAAATTTGTATGCAGCATCTAAATCGATATGCCGATTGATGCATGCCTCATCTGAGTGCATTGCCTCCAGGAATTCGCGGCTTTCCTTATTGGGTAGGCGCCATCAATGAGAGTGTTCTCCGATGCAAATTTGCGTCTAGTGTGCAGTGCGTGCATAGCCACCTGGGATAGATGATCTCGTCTCCTCACCGCTAAGTGATGCTCATATATGCGGGTAGAGGCAGATTTCCCAGTTTGGCCACAATAAACGACATCACATCTGGAACATGGTATTTTGTAGACAACACCTTTTCTATCAAGATAGCCAACCCTGTTCTTGGGGTGTGCAAGCTCTGTAAGCAAGGTGGTTGTAGGTTGGTGTGCTACTTGTATCTGATACTTTTTCAGCTGTCTTTCGACGAGTTCAGATATATTCTTCACCTATGGGAGGGTCCGCCAGGTGGATGTTTTCGGTGCCTGAGTGGCCGTAGTTTTCGAAATGCCTTTCTGTTTAATCACATGTTTCATGCAATGGCGTACAAATTCGTGCGGGTACTCGTTGTGGGAAAATAATTTGCTAAGGTATTTCGCTTCTGCTTGATAACTTTCTTCATCAGACCCGTGTGTTTTGGCTCGGTGTAGTAGGCTGTAGACAATGCTTCTCTTGTGGGAGATCGGATGGTTACTCTCAAAATGTAGAATGACCTCGGAGTATGTTTCTTAGCAAAAAAACTGAAATGTGAAGGGCTCCATCAGTTTTTCGGCATACGAGGACATCCAGAAATGGGAGTTGTTCATCAAACTCTGTTTCAAAAGTGAACTTGATTCCTGGAAATGTGGAGTTAAGATTCGTGTGGAGTCGGTCTTAGTATTTTCTCTTGACAATGAAGAATGGGTCATCAACATAGCGCAGCACTATTTTTGGATTACTTTTAGGAATATCTATAGACCCCGGTTTCTGCATTATGGCTTCTGCTGGAAAGCTAGATATAGGCAAACGCTTAGGAACATTTTTCAGTTGTCGATAACATTGTTTGGTAAAAGAAAAGTTGGTTTCTATACATCAGTGTACATCAGTGGTGTAGGCCTGAAGGAGTTCTTCGGTGCAGCGTCTCGTTAACTCTAATGGAATCGAGGTGAAGAGGGAGACTACCTCAAATAAAACCATTATCTCGTCGGCTGCAACACTCACTCCTTTTAATTTGTCTAGAAACTCATTCGAATCTTAAGTGGAGTTCTCAGAATCCTTTGTAAGTGAATGTATATGGTAAAATAGCCACTTAGGAATCATGCAGTTTGGTGCGCCAATTAGGGTGACTATCGGTCGCAGTGGAATACCCATTTTATGAACTTTAGGAATTTCATATATCTTGGCAGTTGTGGGTTCGTCTTGTTTGAAGGATTTGTTCAGAACTCCTGAGATCAGTTCTTTCCTGTAAGGCGCTTTAGTGTTTTTCAATGCATTAATCTTGGGATTTTGTGGGGTCAGCATTCAGGGGTTCGTGGGTGGATGCGCCCTTTAGTAGTCAACACCTTCTCTGTGTAGTCTGTCTTGTACATTATGGTGATGGAGCCTCCCTTGTCATCGGGCATAAGGATGATGCTTTCATCTGTTTTAAGTGAATTTGGTGCTTTCTTCTCATCGCAAGAGAAAGTTGAGAACTTGTTTCTGTTCTTGAAGGCCTTTACAATACTGCCGCAAATTTTAAATCTTTCCTCCTTTGTAAGACCTGCCGAAGCTATAATTGATTCGAAACTGGTCAGGCAGTTCAAGTATTTGGAGTCAGATGGATTGTACTTCATTCCTTTGCTCAGCACGTTCTATTCGGTTGTCGTCAGTACTCGTGATGATAAGTTTATGACTTTCTTTGAGGATGCAGAGTCATTGTAATTTCTTCTAGAAATGGCCATCCACTTTTTGTCCAAAACGCTCTTCTTTTTTAAGTCGCTTAAGTTCAGAGACATGCGTGATGGTCTGACCTTTGCTCCCATTAGGGAATTCGTTCGTTTCAGGAAGCTCATAGATCGGTGTGCGTCATTCCTACTTGAGTATATATATATATATATATATATATATATGTAGCTTGTGCCTTGCAAATCCGCAAAGAATCGTTGGATGTAATTAAGAGTTCTGTGTAATAATTAAGGTTAGATTGACTAAATACTTCGTTCTGCCACTGAGTTGAGGTTAAACGCTGTTTTGCTGCTTTCATTTACGGTATATATCTACTTATCCATTGTAGTAGCACTGTTTTTATTAAATTAAAATTATCCAATGCAAATGATAGGGCGACCATAAGAAAACAAACTTTGGTTGAAAGTGAGCTGTACTGCTGTTGAATTAATTCTGTTTACCAAAAACATCATATAAAATTTTAAATGCAGCTAGTGGCGTTACTCATGAATAATCATTTGGAGTTTTGAAGCGTCAGTTCCTTTAGCAAGAATCACTTAAGCAGGCTATGATACCGATCACCTCGCTACTTAGCCGCAAGATATTGCATTCAGGCTCGTCTTTCCAATCATCTGCGAAAATCACATTCTGCTGAGTGACTACGTAAGTAGCATGGTATTTTGAAACTCACTTTTTATGCTTTTATAAGCCCGGGCACATATCTTAATACTCCTCGCAAAGCATACTTTCTTATGCAGATTTTGTGGTAAACAACGTTTCTTTAAATATTCTTCCCTGAAAATATGTATCTTCCGGTTTATAAAAGTATCACAATTCGTGAATAAGTCTGAATCCCATTTTAAGTTAAGCAAAACCCACACATCCCCCTAGACTATTAAGAAGGCGCTTTTTCAGCTCGCTCGAGAGGCATTGACCAGTGCTAGAGGCAAAAAGTGAAAGACACATTTATACCGAAAGTATAATTTTAAAAATATATAACTGACTGCAAAATTTGTGCAAGGGAGGACACTCTCCTATAGAATTTGGTGGACGTAAAATGACCTGAAAACATATTTTTGAAAATTCATGACAGTTATGTAGTCTTTTTTAACGAAGGTGATTGTAAAAGGTGTTTGGACTGACGCACATTCGAACGTTAACTTCTCGTTAAGAACAAAATATCCTGAGATTATGCTGCATGCTGCTTCACGTTAAGCCCTGTCGAGTCGCCCCTTACTAGTCCTATTCACTTTTTAGAATTTCTGTAAAGGGTTCGTTGCGACAATTAACTTACTGTTGATCCGTAACAACTTGATTATCAAACTATCAAAAATAGAGATATTTTCAAAAAAATTCAATATTAACTATTTTTATGAAGTCAGCCTGCTGGGCAAAACCTTATCTACAAGACTTTGTGGCATTGTACGAAATCTTTTATTATGAATGCAATGTTAAAGGGGAGTGCGCTGAGCGTAATCGAGGTCAGAAAATGTTCTTGGCGGTTGATGGGAACAGAGCATGGCAGATGTGTAATTTCAACTTGTTAATTTGCTCGCGGTAGCGACAAATACGGGGTATGCATTAGGGATTTTGCGTGAACTGAACAAGGCTGCGTAACCTACCAGTCATGAATTCCATCTCCAAAGTACAGATTAAACAATACTTTTTGAAGATGTGAAAATTCTTATGCAGTATTCAGAGTACTGGTTGGCGATCATACGTTCGCTTTTGATAAATTCTTGTCATGTCATTTCATTTGTATGGAACCGAGGTCAGGTGAAACATACCAGTGATTAGAGAAAGCGATTAAAACTCGTCTTAAAACACTGGTGGGGTGTGGGAATATGAGAGCAGAGTAATAAGGGTTATGCCAGGGGCAAAGTGAGGCACTTTTTTACTTGCTCAGACGAGAATTTATTGAAAACTGACCTATATTCACCAATCAGTTTTCTGAATCTTTTTTAATTTTTCTTATTAACACAGATGACCTGATGTTCAAGCATTGCTTCCGTCAATGTCTCTCAGAATGAGGCACTGGAGGAGGCTCCGTTTGAAGCTGCAACTATTTTGTCCCCTTTACGCACGGTTTAAATCATGCACGCAACGTTGTTATTTTATCGCTAACTCTGTGAACCGTACGGACAAATTTTTGAAGCAAACGTTCTGGTGTAATTTTGACACAGACTTGCTTTTAAAATTAGCTACGATGGTCGTAGGACTTGTGGGCATCGAGTGATTGCTTCTTCTTGGCAGATTCAAACTAAATTGCAAGAAGAAAGTGCGACGCTCACTGCTTAAAGGATGTTCTTAATAGCATAAGCAAGAAATAAGTTAAATTATTTAAAAAGAGAATTCTCCAAACGGGTTTGAATCGTATATAGGAAGGCTTAGGTATATGAATCGTCGGACCGCATCGGTCGCCCATTTGGTCGCACATTTACAAAGATGCGGACCCTCCTGGGTAGTTTTATATCAGTACTTTGTATATACCACACAAAATTAGCATCTTCGTTTACAGAGGTTCGTAACGTGAAAGGTGCCATCTCCGTCATGGCCTCCCACAAAACAACGCGCATATGTTTGCTACTTCGCTGTTTGTAAGTAGGCGTTATAGCATAATAATCAATGATTTATCAGCGACCGAACCTTTTCTGAAAAGAATTATTGTTTAGGCTTAAAGCTCGTAAGTAAAAACAATAAAGGAATCTCAGCAGTAGTGGGACAGTTGATTCCTCGATTTCCGAAAAGTGAGTTACGGGGGGGCGGTTTAATACATCATGTTCTTACATAAGCTGCCGGTCTAAAATTATTATTTTGACGATCTACGGGGATAACTCAAATGTTGTTTTAGAAAGATTTGGTGATTTTCGCCAAACCTACATTTGCCTCCTGATCTGACAAAATTCCATTTGAGTCAACTATTTACTTAATTTTTACACAGTTTCAAATGATTTTCTGATAATTCAGTCCGACAGAAGTGAGTGAAATGAGCAAAACTTTGCACGAAATCCTTTATTTCCATTCTCAAGTAGGAAACAAGTACTCGGTGGAGTATTACGATAACGCCGAAGCGAAATCTAATCAATCAGCTGATTGATCATCCTGTGCATTTTAAACTTCAGCTAACAGTAGCTTTTTTTCCCGTGGCGATTCCACACCACCAGTCATCATTTAATTCTCGATGCTAAATCAAATTCCTGTAACATTGCAACAAATAAATCACTCATTTAAGAAACGCATTGGTCGAAAATGCAGCCCGTGACCATTCGCATGAAATGTTAGCCGAAATCCTAAAACGAGTTTTTGGCTAGGAAGGATTACTCAGATTGGGTTGTTATATCGATTATCGTGCGGCATTACTCTAGAGAATTTCGGACTGGATAGGATGTTGGCTTCCTAATCCGCCTCTTTTTGACCTCCTGTAAAAATCGCACTCGGTAAAATGGACCATGAAAGTGGTATGCAGTTTCCAGATTAATTTTCGATGGCAATATAACTCCAAGTATATTTTATGGAAAACGTGCGTAAAATATGCTTTCTTTTACTCATTCGGTGACAAACCACGTCATCTTTACATTTTATTCTCGAAGAAAAGGTATGCTCAAATTTCCGAAAGACCTTACGATTCCCCAATAAGTTGCGTCAGATCAGGCGGTGCATTAGAGCTAAGCGTTATCACTCCGTAGGGCGTATATTTTTCTCGTAAGGAAAACCATATGTTTTTCTAAGTCTTTAAGAGGATACCACGTAGAGTTCATAAAATTTGCAATGAATGCGGACCATGTTTCATACTTCACGGGAAGTATTAAGAAACAGACAGGTGTGATGCCGTATGAATGGACATTGCTCGGTCTTAAAAAATCTCATTATCAGAAACTTTCGCAAAACCAAAAAAACCCTAACCTCAAGTACAGCATGTAAAGACGATGTAATTTGTTACCCAATAAGTAAAAGAAAGCATATTTATATGTTTTCTCCAAGATATGCATGAATTTATATTGCCATTGAAAACCATTGTGGAAAAGGCATGCTACTTACATGGTCGTTTTTACCGTATGTGAGTTCTACATGACGTCGAAAAAAGGTGCAATCAAAAGCCAACATCCTGACGAATCCGAAATGTTGTAGGGTAATCCTACACGCTAAGCGATATCGCAACGTCATCTAAACAATCCTTCATAGCCGACAAAGAATTTCAGAATTTCGACTAACATTTCCTGAGCTCGGTCACTCGCTGCATATACTGAACAGTGAGTTGAAATTTCCTGTGGTTGCCCCAACTTTTGAACAAATTCCGAAACTTGGTGTATTCTCTGCTGAAACATATTTTTGCATTTCTTCTTAATTTGTTATGACGAATCGTTCTGACATCTGCCAAGCGTGTCCATCAAATGGAGCGCGTCGTACGCAAGCGTAAGGCATTCAGGAGGCCTAAACAGCACGTTTCTGTCGAGCAAAAGTTTTAAAAACACTTAACTTATGAATTTCCTTTTCCATCAGCACACTTTGCCCCTTTGGAAACTGTGGTTTAACTAGTTAATGGGATACCTTGCCCAGAAAATGCATGAGAAAACATTTCTGGATAGTGTTTTTTGGGAAAACACACTTCGAACGATCTTTGATACTAACAAAAAACAGCTGGCTTTGCGAGCCTACAGCTTTTCTACCAATGTGCCATCACAGAAACTGCAAAAATCTCCGCTATACGGTCAGCATGCTATGAGACATTAATCACAGTGGTATGCATACATCACTGTCCTATATAAATAATTGTTTAGATGCCCAATTTGATAGTTTATGAGTTTTGCCGCATACGCTAGTAAAAAGCTGAAAGGCGACAAGCAACTGTTGGTGAAAAAAAACTGAAGGAAACAGGAAGTGATAAACGGTAGCGTCTGTCAGCTGAGTTCGCCAACAAACAGTGACTGCACCCAACGCCATTTATTTCACTAGTCTCGATGGAACGCCTGTAGCGTTTCCCAGCACATGAATGTTAAATTTTTGTTCTCACTGATTTGTGATCAAAATAAGCGTCCCATAAATGTGGCTTATACACTTTGCTTGAAGCACCCCCCTCCGCCGCCCACCCCCGCCAGCTGAATGGTTACTGCGGAGAATAATCAGATAAATCGAGCCATCGGCATTCTAAAGACCAATTTGACAAAAAAACGCTGCTTTTCTGCTTGTTTGTTCACCGTGTGTTGCCGTTCTCACGAAAGACAAGGCAGAGGGGACAGAAACATGAAAAATCGGGAGGACGGAGCAACTGTCCAATCACGAGAAGCCATGAATTCACATTGTGCTGTTTGTCGAAGCAGGAGGAACGTCCGAACAGAAAACGTTAGGGGGAAAAACTGTTCACATGGTCACACTGGTCAGGCAAGACAAAAAAAGGAATAGAAAAACGTGTCCTGTGAAGCTTAACTGACATTGAAAACAGTTTTGATTGAACGCCACTTACGACAGAAGTGTACGGTCACCCAACTGGAACGTAAGTTTGGAAATGAATGCGTGCAGTGGAATTAATAACTACATTCTGTTCTAGAAGGATCTCCAAAGTTGGTGATCTGCTTTGTGCTACAGAAACGGGGTCCGATTATTGAGTCATTTTTCTTTGTCAAGACAACCTACTTTATTTTTCGTACTATCACCTTTCTGACTATTGCAGTACTATTTTATAGAAATGAGAAGATATATATGACCATACTAGCTGAAACCTCAGACAATTTCGCCAATGTTTGTGCTACTGGCCGACGTAATTTTGAGGTGTCCAGCTGCTCAGTAGGTCCTTAGCGTTCTCGGTAACAATCGGAAGATGGCACCCAAAAAATCCGTTACCTAGAAATAATACATTTAACAGTGGACTCAAATGCCTTCAGGCTATATCAGCGGTTGCAGGCCTACTTTCACTCACTTCTTGGATTATCCGCAACGGCCTAACATGTATGGTATATGAGCCGCGGAAAATTTGGAAGCTAAAAATGTAATGTCAGGATACTTAACTCCAAGTCTTACCCTCTCCCCCAGGCCTGAAGACCAAAACCCGAGGACCTCGTCATGCGGGCGGCGTGGGAAAAATGAGTTTTCATGACTTTATAGACAATGAGATACCCATAAACACTGTTAGTTTCGTATATTTTCATTCCTCCATCTAACTGTATTGGCCTAACGAAGAAGTGCCAAAAACACGTGTTTGTCAACTTGACTTTTCGAATCTCCGAATTTTTAAATTAATATGTATGTCATAGGGGTAGCTCCCGTTATTCCATGGGGTTCAATTTAAAGCCCCACATACATTCACTTTGCAACAAGTAAAGTTTACTGAATCGAGTTTCAACGCAAACAGGCGAGACTGGAATGATCATTACTGGCTTATTAATCGTCATCAGCTAGGCATACCAAACACCAAGGTGATGGCACTCGGGATACAAATCCTGGCTCTTTTGTCCTTAATTCCGGTGCTACACCGTTCAACCCCTTTAGTCCAACACCCTACTGTTGAGCTAAAATGGTAGGGAGGACAACGGGCCCGTGACCCAGTGATGGAAGGTTGGACTCATTGACCAAGGATCCGGGGTCCGAATCCCAGGTGCTAAAAACAGCTGGGTGTTAGTATAACTGGCTAATGACGACTACCGAGCTGGAAATTACCATTCCAGTCTTTATTGTCCTTGGGGA
>CACRXP010000005.1:332431-377707 GCA_902702965.1 Spirometra erinaceieuropaei
ATTAATACGAGCATTTAACGGCGTTTTTACCACTTTTGTAACTGCGCAATATTGTGTTAAGAATACCCTTCGCCACGGTCACCGCAAAAAGATTGCTCGTGCTTCTTGAATGCGAAACTGGGATTTCCTCGACGGTTTATGAAACAGCAGCTGTAAAGAACCTTTTTAGTGACATCTTGCTTTTGGATTGCCCAACACACTAATTAAGAGATCCTATTGCCAGCACAAACCTCCACAGTGTCCACCTAGATTTAGAAGGGAATTTGATGGAAGATTCAATGTTTAGCTGCCACTTAATGAATAACAGACTTGGCTTGCATTTCTCACTGCAATATGTGAATAGGGAGATGGAGAGTACAAAGACAAAATTTAATTGCTCATAGGATCGACAGATCGCATCATCACCATCATCATTCGAGATTTAAAGTAAGCACGAAAAACCAAGCAAAGGAAGGAACGAATAAAGAGCTGCGGTCTTTTGTAAGCGCAATACGTGGGAGATAAGAAAAACAGACTAAGATTAGCCAGTGCAAAGTCGACATGCCTAAACGAGTTCTTTAATTGGAAAAGTCAAAGTCAGGCCTCTGGAGAACGCCGTAGCCGGGCACTCAAATGTGAATGGAGATCCCGCTGACAGCTTCAGATTGGTAAAGTCACCGCTTATAAACCGAAGAAGTATGACCTCGTTCTTCTGCCCTAAAAAGGCTTCTAGGCATGTCTTCTGAGGACCTTTGGCTTGTTGTCTCGGTGCACCCCTGAAATTATAGACGCAGCTTTAGCTGGCATACACAAATATGTCTCCCAAGTCCTTCTAGTCGAGATGACATTCTTACGACCGCGACATACTTTCGAATCGCTCAATGTGAAAAACTGGTCTATATTGGGTTCTATGGCAAATACTATTTTCCTTTAAATGCCGTTAAAGCACAGCAGGCCTTTTTGATCATTCATTCGCTTAAAGTTTTTGCTAGGAATAGCTATACACTGAAACGAATTGTTCCGATTGAACACTTCATGTTCAATAAGCACAGTTCTGAATATTTCGCTTATTTTTTTAAAAAGGACTGCAGGCGAGGCGCACAGTGTTTTCTACTCGTCTATTTTGCATAAATATGTAAATAGAGCAGACATGCGATCAGGTAATTACGTTCGGCCCAATAAGATTCCGAAAAAATGCCTGCCCAATTGCTCAGGCAGTGAGCATAGGCACGGAGGGTTTACTAAAAGCGGTTTCTAACTAGACCGAGGTTTCAGTGCGAGACGTTGCAAAAACTGCACGCAGCTGAAAAAAAACACGAAAAGGTCGAAAACATCAGAAAAAACTAGAAACTTCTTTTTTTTCGACATAACACGGCACCATAGAAAATGACTTTGGCACCGGCCACGAGGAAAAGCAGGAGGACCGAAAGACTGGCGCGGAAGTTCTTCTCTCTGTGGTTTGCATCGGCGAGCCGCCAAAGTTTTAAGATGTGAAAAGACAAGCTTTTGTTCTCTGGCAAGCACACAGTGTCCAACAGACGGCAAGTTCTTTGCGCAAATCATCAAAAGGATAATGCTATTTGGCCAAATCCCCTTAGTTGACTGCTCTCGCGTGCAGGCCGGCCATACGGCAGGCGTCATGGAAGTCGCATTAATGAACATAAATGGGCCGTCAGTCGGCAGGACTGCCGGCCTAGCGGTCTTTTTTAGGATGAATTGAAAGGCGTTCGTCGACACGATTAAGAGGCCGACGAAATAATCGCTCTGGCGCCCAGGAAACATTTAAGAAAATCTTACAGGACCTGATACTCCAGTATAGATACGGTCACATGTCAATATAACCTTAATAAGTATGACGCCCTCAATATTTCATTTTTTCTGACGACAGTTGTTGTTGATGCTGACAATTTTGCGATTGACAAGTGCAGCTCAGTCGCTTCTAAGTGCCTCTCATCCATTCATCTCTACGCTAGAGTTGAATACGTCAGTAATGGACTACCTTAGCCGACCGTTTATGGAAAACTCAACGACCTCGGTGGCATTCGAGCATAGGAAGGTAAGGGCGGAGTTCGGCGAGAGTCTCGATCTTTTAGCTCAGATGTTTCGAGCGTTAACCGTACACAGGCCTTGTGTTTGCTACGCAGACTTGGAGCCCCACTCGCAAGGCCTCTAAATCGGATTAATTAGCTCACTCTGTCTAAAGCACCCAAAAAATAATTAAAAATGATTTTGTTTTTTTTTGAAACGTTTGGCCCGTTTCGCGCATCTGATTCCATACTTCATCCTTGCATGCAAATACAATATTTGATAAGATGCGGTTATGTAGCCCCACCTGATGGACACAAAATTGTTTGGGGTTGGGTTTAGCGGTTAAGGTTAGGGCAACATTTCTCAACAACTCGAAGTACAGCTGCGTATTACCAATAGCTTTTCCTTTGCACACATTTACGTGCCCTCGTAGCCTGTGCGTTCCCGGGCCCAACCTGTAAAACCCCCTATTACCATCGGTCCCGTATTACAGGCGGCTGGGGTTGGTTTAGCTCAGGTCCGGCTACATGACCACATCTAACCGAAAAAGTAAAGCAAATTCTCAGGAAATCGCTTTTGAATCTACACTCAGAATGTAAACTCTTGGCAAGCTGTTGGGGTTGGGGTTAAGGGTTAGCGTTAGGACCTAAGGTTAGGGATTATGGTTAGAAGTAATGCTTGAGGGCTAGGGGTTACGGTTAAGGGTTAGGGGTTCGGGCTTAGGGTTAGGGGTTATAATTAGGGGTTATGGCAACTATTTATCAACCACTCAAAATACAGTCGCGCATCCCAAATAGTTTTTCTTTTGCATACATGAGCTCATCGCCTGTGCGTTCCCCGACCCCACTACAGCAACCCCTATTACCACCGGTTCCCTATTACAGGCGTCTGGCGTTTGTTTACATAACCACTTCTGACCCAATATTTCACTTCAACCACATTTTCGACTTCTTTATGCAAAAATATGGCTGGCCATTAATCCTGCCAGAATTACTGCGCCGTCATAAACCCGCCTGCGCTGCAGCCGTACTTACCAGTGGTAGTGTGCTGCTTCATGTACTCCTTTTGTTACAGTTCACCTCGCAAGTTTTCCATGGAAGTGGCCCCGTGGGCACTTGACTGCGTGTGCACAATTAGCCCGCCCGAATGGACTGACTACGGCGGCCGGATTCCGGCGTGACTTAGTCACGCCCTACACGGACATCGCAGATGCCTGGTTGTTTGTTGATGTTAGAGATGCGCTTACGCTGGGCCGTGGGTGGCCTGACTGTCCCGGCGAGGTAGTAGT
The DNA here is from genome assembly GCA_902702965.1 of Spirometra erinaceieuropaei. Lineage (NCBI taxonomy): Eukaryota > Metazoa > Platyhelminthes > Cestoda > Diphyllobothriidea > Diphyllobothriidae > Spirometra > Spirometra erinaceieuropaei. The sequence goes on from CACRXP010000005.1 coordinate 335,727, forward strand.
GTCACATATGCCCCGGGGGAAGAGGGGGGGTGGAGAGGATGCAGTAGCAATTAAGCCTGTCACGCACGCACGCACGCACGCGCACCCCTCTACCAAATTCCGCCTCGACGCCTACGCATCCCGCCCACGCCGACAGCGTGACCCCATTAATGTTGGCAGTGAGATGCCTTCGGGTCAACAGAAGGCCAGCGCGGTGATCAGCCCCAGAAACCCTCCGTCCGTAAACATGCTGTCCGCCAGAGAAATCCCGTGGTTTAGGCGCAGATAAGTAAAAAAAAATACATTTTAAATTTAAATTAACTGGTGCTAATTTCAGCCGATTTGCGCTAGTATGCGATGGGGTAGTAAGTTAGGCGGTCTTGCTACTTCAACCTACAGGTCGCACGCTCAAGTCAAATCATCGGCGTTGGTGTGAACTGAACTTGCGTCAAAATGTGCTTGTCAACGAATAGAGTGAAGATCGAGACAATTGTTTTCCCTCGGGAATCAGGAACGCAAGGTCCCCAGCTCTATGATGCCATATAATAAACTGCATATTTCTTGGTGCCCTCATTAATATCTGGCTTCTGCAACGTATCTTTTCTAGCTGAAACCTCATGAAACGTAGAAATTGCAGTGAGAAACGTCCCAATACTGAGTGATTAAAATGGGCAAAGTGCAGTCATGTGGCCGCACCCGATGGACACAATACTGTTGACCTACTTAATTGTTTTGAGTTGGTGTGATTACGTTGGTATGTTGCTTTTTGCTGCGGTGTGTGTTCTGTTGGCGGCCTTATTTGTTTGTTGCCATGTCTACCTTTTTGACCCAACGCCGGTGGTCCTTCTTGGTTTTCGGCCAGTCGTTTACTTCTAACTTTCGCGTTGGAAATTTCCAAGTTAGGGTTTAGGATCGCGGTCAAGTGTTAGGGTTGGGGTTAGGGCAACTATTTCTCTACCATTAAAAGTACAAGCGGGCATTATCAATAGCTCTTCTTTTGCATACAATTACTTGGCCTCGTCGCCTGTTCGTTCCCTGGTCCCACCTGTAAAAAGCCCTATTACCACCGGTCTCGCACTACAGGCAGTTGGGTTTTGTTTACTTCAGGTGCGGCTACATAACTACATCTATAGCTGATAGTTGTGAGTTGTCCGTAGAAGCCGGAACTGTAGTCTCCCTGTGTTCTGTAGAATCCACCGGACGTGTTATACTCAGGAAGTGGTTAGCAAATTCAGTAAATAATCCCTTAACTGAGAAGAGTTTTTAAACTGAATTTACTACACCGATAAGCATGGGGCATAGTGTCTAGTTAACTCCAACAACGTGATTAAATGTCTCTCGAGGGAGAATATTCGCTAGTACTACATGCGCCTCTCAGATAAGTAATACTTTACAACTGTTATGCGTCAGCCATGTCGAGAAAGACAAATAACTATTATAAAAATATTTAAAAGTTTCCAGAAGACGTATGTCCCGGTCACCGGGTCCAACATTCAAGTGCATAAACATGTGTGACTTCTATGGTCGCACACCTTCCTTTGACATCTTGGCTTCATTCTCGCCGTAGATTAGAAATAGGGAATTGGGCGATGTGAATGGTCATTGTGGAGCCGATCTACAGCGAGAGATTCACCGAAGACACGTTTACAATGACTAATTGGTCTCATAAAATGTTGGCCGAAATTCTGAAATGCGTTTTCGATTGGGAAGGATTGCTTATGTGGGGTTACAATGCTGGTTAACCTGCGGCACAACCCAATGATATTCTGCACCCGCCCGGATGTTAGCTTTAGGATGCAATTCTTATCGACCTCCTGTGAAAACCGCACTCCGTAAAACTGACTGGTTAATTATCATGCACTTTCCCATTTATTTTCGATGCCCCTATAAATTCAAATATATGTTATTGAGAACATGCGCGAGAACATGCTTTCGTTTACTCATTTTGTAGCAAATCACGTTGTCTTCGCATTTTATACTCGAAGAAAGTGGCATGTTAAAGTTTTGAATAGAAGCGCATCCAAGAACCAGCATCCTGGCTGCGAGCCAATCAGTATTACACTTAAGTAATCCGTCGTAGATGAAAAGAAATTTCAGAATTTTGAACAGCATCGCATGCGGCCGGTCAATGAGCGCGTGCTCGCGAGTGCGTTAATTTTATCAACGACCACGGTAGGTGGGCTAACTCATGAAACGTCGACCGAAATTCCGAAATGCGTTTTCGTTTCGAAATGATTAATTCAGTAGGGTTGATAAACTAATCATTGTGTAGCACATCTTTAAAATGATTCAGTTACATCAGGATGCCGGCTTTTGAAAAAACTTTCCGGCTGCATGCAAAAATCATCCCCCGCAAAAAATGACTACCTAAGTGGCATGAATTTTTCTAATTGATTTTCAATGCCCTTAAATATTCAATCATATTTCATGAAAAATGCCTAAAAATAATCATGCCTTTGCTCATTCGGCAGAGAAGGGCGTCTTCTTCCGATCTTATACGCAAAAAGGGTATAAGTCCGTTTCTGAAAACTTTTTCAATTCGCGAATAACTTTGAACCCGACCTGCCATTACACTTGCACTCAGGGTTTCCAAACTACAAGCCGTATATGTTCCGTGTACGGAAAACCATATATTTCTCTATAGTGTTAAGAGGAGACTATATGCAGTTCATAAAATTTAGCAGTGGACTTAAGCCATATTAATTTCACATTCCAAATTGGTAAATGCAGAGACCTGACGCTTTGTGAACGGCCATTTTATGGTATTGAAAAACCTCACACTTAGAAACTTCTTTAAAACCGAATAATACCCTACCTTTGAGTAAAAAGTTAGAAGAAAACGCCCTTTTCTACCGAATGAGCAAAAGATCGAATGTTTTTAGGCATGTTTTCCATTAAATATGATTGAATATTTAAGGACATCGCAAATCAATTAGAAAATTGCACGTTTCTTACGTAGTCATTTTTTGCAGGCGATGATATTTGCATGCAGCCGGAAAGTTCATACGAAAGCCGGCTCCTGAGGTAACTGAATCATTATAAAATTATGCTGCACAATGATAAGTTTAGAGACCCTACTAAATGAATCATTTCGAAACGAAAACGCATTTCGGAATTTCGGTTGACGTTTCATGAGTTAGCCCACCTACTGTAGCATTACAAGGTGTTTGACCGTCGAGAATGCATTCCAACTATGGTATCTGCTAGAATGAAATCGTGGTCGGACATGAGAATACGATCTTACCATACCTCACTTGTTTAATTGTAGTGGAGAGACTTTGGGCGGAGGGGATGGGGGGTCCAAAATGGGAGTGGTGTGATCGCGTGCCGTCGAAGGTGGTCGGTGTCGCATGCCTTCCCACTGCCGAAATCTCGTCCGTTCTCTGCCGCACGCATCCTCTCTACCTTCGCCAAATCTGCATGACCCCTCCCACCGATACTCTAACGGACATGTCGAGACCACCTCACTATCCAAACGGATCGGTGGTATACATAACGTTACTTTCCCTAACGTTGCTATACCCCCTCTTTATGATGCAACCATTTTATCTCTCCTAACACGGATTTCATGCGTTTTAAACTCCTTTCTTGCTATGTTCATATGCGCCTTCCTGGCATGGCACTCGGCGATCCAGTTAATCGTTTACGCAGTCGGAAGATTACTTTCGTTTGCTGTGTCGAATCGAATATGTATGTTTTCCTCAACATCTTCGGCCGCTACAGCGCCTGGCAACCTGTAATGCGTTGAGGCAGTCCAAATTTCCGGGCTCCATGAATAGTAGTTACACCGGCAGCAGAAGTAAACATGCCCAGGATACGTCATAGACTGTGAGCCTCCCGTTTAGTAAGTCAGAATAAATAGGATAGGATAGAGGAAAGGACTTGTAGCTTTCTGTAAACCATCGGTTATATAGGAGTGCTGCAGGAGAGTAAACATCAAATGCGGCAAAGAAGGTTACGAATCCTAGTAGAAAGGAAGTCGACGTGAAGGTTGGGAAACGGAGTAAAATCAAGGCATCTGTAATGCGGCAGTTCATTCGGAAGAATGCTCAAGAATGAGGGAATTGGAGGTGGTTGCAGCCGAAAAATACAGTGAATCGAATTCTGGCTGTTAAGTAAATGACAGTTTTCAAGCGTTTGCACCGAAATGTGGCCCTAGAAGTCAGTCTGACTTTTGAGAGGACGATCAACAACCTCATCATCCACACACTTAAGGCAGAGACAGTCGTTTGGCGCGCTCAGATCAGCAATGTGAAGCAAAACGAGATGAAGTTATGAAATGAACATTGATGTGTTTCACAGATATTACGAAGGAGGATCGATTTATGGTGGTCAGGTTGAACAAGATGGGTTCCAAAGCGGTAAGATAGGGTTATGTCGCTCCACCTGATGGATACAATACTGTTGGAGTTGGGGTTATGGGGTAGGGTCAGGGGTAAGGGTTAGGCGTTATGGTCAGGGGTTAGGGTTAGGGATTGGGGCAATTATTTCTCAACCACTCAAAGCACAACCGCGCATTCCGAATAGTTATTTTTGCATTTAACTACTTACCCTCGTCGCCTGTGCGTCCCCCAGCCCCACCTGTAAAAACTCCGTATTACCAACGGTCCATTTTTACAGATGACCAGGCTTTGTGTGTTTTATGTGCGACTACATAATCACATCTGACCCAAAAGACAGGAGTAATCGCCAAGTCAACAGCCAGTCACGTTGGGAGAACCGCATTTGGGAGATCGGGGCCCGGAAGAGTATCGGAGGCCGGGAAACGATTGTGAAAGGCATGTACGTACCCAGGACATCATTTATCCATATGTCTAAGCATAGAAAAAACCACAATTGTAACTGCAACCAAGATACTGCGTCCAACCTTGTAACAAAATCGGGAGGGTCGTAAAGTGGGTGAAAGTGAGGTAATCGCATCTAGGTAGACTTGCGCCGTGTGGGGCATGCGAACTGACGAACAAACAAGTGAATGAAAAAACCTGGGGGAGAACTAGTAGACATTTCAGAGATATTTTGAGTCTGCCGGCAAGCTGCATGGCAGGAATCTTTCGTTGTTTGATAAGCAGGTTGACATGATGCGTTAAAACTAATGCTATTGACTAGAACAGGAACTAAGCAATAAGACGCCACACCTGCAGTCTCAGCAGCTATTGAGAAGTTTCTCAGCAGTAGCCACTAATATAGTAACTAAAGAAAATACACTAGAATCACAAAAATAAACTCATTAGTAATAACGATATAGTTTAGGAATAGTTGGTCTGTGTATTCATCAACATAAACAGTTTAGATCGTTGGCCGGTGAGATATTAAAACTTCCCCCAGCGAAGACAGACGAATAAGGCAGAGAAGACGGGGAAGAAGTGCAAAAAATCTGGTTGGTGAACAATGCGTTTGGACCGACAAGTAGCTTTTTTAATTTAAAGCAACATTTCATCGGTATGAATTTGAAGCAAGCATACAAAGCAGGATTTATTGGAACCAGCGAATTTCGCGACGGCTTATCAGCTGCTACCTGTAGCTACATAACGGAGATAACGAACAGGAAATATGCGGATATTTGAAGTTCCACAGAGAAAATCAGTTCAAAACAACAAGATCATCATTTACTAAGGGCAGACTAATCAATAAAAATGTTAATTTAAAAAGGCAGCTAAGAATAGAAAATGGGGAAGTTAGTACGCAGAGGGGGTGTGCAAATCAAAGGACTGTCTTCGAACTGCCAAGCAAGCCAATTTGTAGAGGCTTTTATTTGATGCCCTGAAATATAAGTCAGGGCGAGTAAATCTGGCCATCGTTGTCATGTGCAGGAGACCGAGATCAATGAGTGAACTTAGACACATTGCCGATGATTCTAAAACACAGTTGATGTGTTATTTCACGAAATGTTAATATGAATTCTGAAATGTTCTTCAGATTCGGAAAGAATACTTGAGCAGGACTGTAATATTAATTATCGTGCAGCATAAACTCGAGACAACACAGTCAAATCAAGATGACGGCCTTTGGGCGAGTTTTTCTCAAACGCCTGCAAAAAAGCCCGCGCCGCAAAAATGACTTCTTATGTGATATGCATTTTCCTCCCTGATTTTCGATGTCTTTTTAATTTCAGTTATACTTTACAGAAACAATGCAAAAATACCTTTTTTCTATTAAGATTTGGTAGCACATCAAGTCTTTTTAAATTTTACACCTAAAGAAAGGTTATCTTTCGGTTTTTAAGAACGGGAAGCTACATGAAGCGTTATTTTACTTCCAGGTTCCTCAAGCCGAACTTACTTTGACTTTGGGTGAATTCTTAGAGGGAGTGATAAGAATCGGACAGCATGATCCTACTTTAACTCAAAAAGCAGTTAAATAAAAGTACAATCAAAAGGCAGCGTAACAGTTGTAATAGGAAACACAGGTCCCGAAGCTTAAAGAAGTAAGGGGAGGGACGGTGTAGACTGGCGGGATTAAAATCGAGGCTAAAAAGAATAATTTGTTCGAAAGTCAGGAGGATTGTGGCTGACAAACACATTTTCGATGGAGTCGAAAGTGTGTAAGTAAGGACGTAGTGCTTTCACGTCAGTGGCAGCGGAAGGACGATGGTATGGTAGATTATTAAGCAAGATTAAAAGCTGACAACGCCTGTTGAACGCTAAACAATCCTGTTTAACGACGCAATTTAAGGAACAGGAGGTCTGTGTCATAAGCTTTTTGAAACACGGTGCGACAAGTCATTGGACAAAAGGCTTGAATGGAAAGCACGTTTTACGAGCAACGTTAAAGTGCAACCGATCACCCGAAGCCGTGTTTTTTCCCATGTAGGGACGCCGGTTGATCGAAAGATGCTCAAAAGACCCCAGAAGAACAAAAAACGCATCTCTGGGGACATTAAGTACAACTCTGGGTAGATTCGTTACATAGTCTACGCCGGTAGTTTTTTTCTTCAAAAAGCTGACTATTGTATCCTAACGGCCTCACAAATGAAGTCAAAGGAAACACAGAAAAGAGTACAAGACAGTGACTGACCAGGAGTGAGCGAATGGAGAAGAATGCAGCTTATCTTGAAAACCCACGACTAAAAGCATCAAGCCACGTTGAACTAACAACCAAAGCAACCTCAGGTTTCCCAAAAATTGAGGTTGGATAAAGCTGACTGGTAATGGCTAAAAAGCTAGGAATGGTTATTCCAGTCTCTCTTGTCTTTGTCGGTAGCCTTCTCTATGCATGTATATATATAACTAGTCTCTGTGCAACTGCCTACGGGATTGCGGATCGAGCCTCAAAGCACAACGACACGAGTGCGTTCAGTAACACGATTGGCGGACGTCTTCTGCCACATATATATAATGATAAAGGGACGCTTATCGATCGTTTCTACGGAAGTCACTCGTCTCTTTGTGCCATGGGGCTCTCCCAGAAGTCCAACCGGCAGCCGCACAGCGGCGCATGATATAGGCAGGATAGTATTACCGACAAAGACAGGGGAGACTGGAATGACCATTTCTGGCTTATTAGCCGTCGTCAGCCAGTCATACGCATTCCCAAAGTGTGGGTACACCCTAGGCTCGAACTTGCGACCTTTTAGTCAGAAGTCCACGCCTCTAACCACTGGGCCACGAGCCCGTTGTCCTGTCGGTTTCGATCGGGAATATACAATGGAACGAGTGAGTTCCGTAGAAACGACCGATGAGCGTCCCTCTACCATTGTATATTCCCGATCACAACCGACAAAACAACGGGCCTGTGGCCCAGTGGTTAGAGGCATTAGACTGCTATCTAACAGGTCGAGAGTTCGAGCCTAGGGTGTTCCACACTTCGGGATTGGATATGACTGGCTGACGACGGCTAATAAGCCAGAAATGGACATTCCAGTCTCCCTTGTCTTTGTCGGTAATAACATACAGTGTGCCAAGGGATCCTTGGCTTATCCGCTGTGATCGGCAATACTAACAATCATAGGGAGGCGCACGCCGATTAAGCTGCAAGACATGCTTTTCTCATTGTAACCTGGAAGTTTAAGCTGTAACCGTTGCAGCCATTTGCGTAACGACAGGTAACATATGCAAATAAACTGGTCATCAAGGCCTTCCTTGTCTTTGTCGGCTCCACTTTATTGACACATAACTAGTCACTTTGCGACGACTATCAATGGTTCTAAGTTGAACCTAAAACACAATGGGACAAATGCATTCCGTAACCTGATCTGTGAGCGTCCCCTACAAACAGGGACAAGGGATACCCAAATGACTGTTTCCGGCTTATTAGCTGTCATCGTTCGGCCACGCATAATCCCAGATCTGGACGACTTGAGATTCGAATACAGCTTCTTTCGTCATTGTGTGTCAGGTAGTCCAACGTTCAACTGTTGACCTACGGGGCCCGTTGTCATGTCGATTGTGATCGGGAAAGTTAATTATTCCAGAGCGGCCGTCCGCCGACTAGGACACAAAGCGTGCGTGCCCTTCTCTGCATGTGTTACTGGTCGACTTTGGGGGTACTTACTTGAACTCCTATTTGCGACAGCACGACCGCTTACCGTAACCTGAATGGCGATAATCTTTTCGACGATATATATGTGAGAGGGAGAGAAATCACAAGATCGATATGCCCCAATATCCTGACGTTTCAAAAGCAGGCTATAATCTCTTATTATAGGTAGCATTTGTACCAGGTATATATTATTTAGAGGGTGTCGTTCATTTCGACGCTCTTCTGCCTCCGAGACGGCCCGTGTGTTTGCGCGTGATTGTTATCATAGGTCAAAAGGTCTGAAAGCGCGTACTACGCCAGCATCAGCAGAGCATGGCCCTCGCAGCCTGGTACGTGCTGACAGTCCCAACACCTGGTTCCCTGCCGGTAGATAAGCTTGCGCTCCCACTGGGTGTACAGATGGTGGGCATTTCTGGTTAGTCATCATCCTCGTCCTTCTGGTCCCTGTTGGGGTGTTTTTGGTTAAGAATGCTGGCCAAGTGTATGCTGTGGACCAGGGAATGTGGTGGCACGTCTAGATGCAGGTCCAGCCGCGGCAGCCACTTACGCCCTCCGCCGCCTCCAGTCTTCTTGACTCTGTCCTGACACCGGCTCTAGGTGGGGAGTGGGGAGGTGAGGATGCGATAGATGATGTGAAAGTATATTAGCACTCTTGTTCCAGCGATCGTGTCTCCTTCTTCGCGACCACTTCCTGGAACTCGCCTCTTCGCTTCTATTAGTCTCACTATTCTTTCGTGGAAGGATTCCAGCGACATGGAAAACGAAGACGTACATAGGATCTGCACTATGTTCCTTTACTAGCAGATTAATCCCGCCTTCTTTTTGCTTTTGTTTCCTGACTTACGCGGCTGAGAAGTCGTTTGTCGGTCACTTCAGTGCAGGCAATTTTACAGGACCTGCTCCGGGTACAGTAGATGATATATGAGCCGTTTCGCCGCATGATGGGAGGCCGACATATCACATGATCGGGCGTCATAATAATGTCCCGAATCTGCGGATGACGGGATCCCCAGCGGCTGTAAGAGGAAGGCCGCTGTTTTAGACAGATTCCCATTGTACGGCAGGGTCTGTCAGACTATTGGCTGCTCCATTATCGGACCCCTAGTTGGCTTCGAGGTTCTTATTGAGCTTTATGAACTTGTAATGCTATGCAGTGGAGAGAAGTTAGGTTTCGTTGCCACCCGACTCGTCGCATTGCGCGCCCGTTCTGTTGTGGCGGACTCACACGTTTACGGCTGTGACATAGCGGATGTCTGCTTGGGTAATGTTGGGCCAGGCGCATACTGGCGTCCGTCCTGTATGCCGTTATCTTCAAGCTTCCGTTGAGACCTCGACGCATCAGGAAGTCTGGGGGTGGTTGTCAGCTGTTATCTTCTATCTTCACTGTTAAGTAAATGTCCGGTAAAATAGAGCCCGCTGAATTCTGAGACCAGTTTCCACCTGAGGGTGATAAAGATGTCCCAAAAGTTTGATCTGGGATGGGCAAATGATCGTGCCTCTAGTTCCTTGGGAATGATCTCAGCGATGAAGCCAGTTATCAGATGTCCCAGCGGAGTAGATTTTGCTCATTCACTCATTAAGTTTTGAAGTAAGGGTTAAATGTAGGCGCGGGGTAAGGGAAAACTAAGGAAAACTGCCTGCAGCATTTTCGAAAGCAGGTGTTGTTCGGTAGGGTTTTTGGCCGGCCCTTCGTCGACAGGATGACATACGCTGACCTATGCCACACTGAAGAGTTGGCGCTGCCGAATTGTCTACATTGGTGCATTGTTCTGCACCCCACACGTATTTATGTCAAAAGAGGAAAACTCATTTTTAAAAAAAGTTTCGGCATAGAGAGCAGTCAGTTAGTAAAAAATGTTTGAAATATTGTTGGGTGGAATGTATGCTTCTGCCAGGAAAGCAGGAGTGATACAACGCCGATGACTTTGTTAAACAATAGTTAGCATTTTCACACCCGCGCACGTACTTTATCCTTGCCGCTTTTGAGGCTGAAGTTGAATAGTTGGATAATATGTGCTCATTTCAGCTTCTCATTTGTGCCGGTGTGTTGGCGGTGTATTAGGCCGCGGACGACTTCGTTTGCTGGAAGTAAAACGCGCAGGCACACGTTGGCCCTGTCTGCGTTTTACCGTAACTTCCTGAGATTTTCCAAGAGATGCACATCTTAGTGAACTGTTGCATCGATTGCGTCGTATTTTGAAAACACATTCTAGCTTTAGGGTAAGGTGATTCACACCAGCAGTACAGGTAATAGCCATAAACCCATACACGCGTGCTTCGCTGAGATTCTGCCGCTGCATGACACAGCTGCGAGGGGTTCGGCTTGCCAGTAAGCAACTATGGATTCCCCGTTTGCTTTCTGGTTGGTACTCCAATTTAGGAATCGTTGCCTTTTAATTTCCTTTGCAATTAACTGTGAATTGGAGTAGGTCAGTATACTTAAAGTCTATAGGCTCAGACCGATGTGTTTATTTATGAATATTTTGGCCGAAGTCTATCAGCAGACAGGGGACGCTGGGGGACCCACTGACGAGCCGAACCCCTCGCAGATGTGTCATGCAGCGGTAGAATCTCAGCGAAACACGTGTGTATAGGTTTTCGGCTATTACCTGTGCTGTTGGTGTGAATCATCTTACCCCAAAGTACACTACTAACTGCCTGTCGGCAGTTAGTGAATATTACGCGGTTATCCGCTGTGGTGGATGGACTTCGCCCAAATATTCATACATAAATACTTCGTCTGAGCCAAAAGACCATAAGTATACTGACCTACTCGAAGTTGGCTGTTAATTTCTATGGAAATTATGAAGCAGCACACATTATAACTGCCAGTCAAGTAGTCACGATTGGGCGTTTAGGTAATTTCGACTTGACATTTGGGATTTTTTGGGGTTTTTGACTCTGAACACCCCTACACGTGTCCTGATATTTTCTTTGGAGAAAATCATCTGATTCTATTTCTTTCAGACGAGACTTTGTCTTCCACAGATCGAATTTATTAGTGTTCTTGTCTACCACCCTGGAAAAAAACAGATAAAACTTTGTTTATAACTGCGGCCGTAAACCACTTTATGGATTTAGACCGACTTTCTAACAGACGGGCTTTGCGTAGGCTCATAAATAGCAGAAAACTGCGTAGTTCAAGTGAAACATACATGAAAATGATCCCGGCCTTGCCAAAGGCATGTTATTGAATAAATCCCTAATTTATCCGTCGGATTATTTAAAATTCATTTATTTCGTCCGAAATCCGGGTTTCGACAGCTGTGGACACACGTTTCTGGCTTTTAACTGCCGAGTTTCACTTCAAATGCGTTAAATGTGTCATGCAAGTAGTAAAAAATATTATTGTCATCTTGTTTAAACATTCGCGCACACAATGCATGCTTCTCCCTCTCTGGAGCAATGAAATTGTAGATTTCAGGCGAAATTCGAAGTCTCAGGCATCCATCTTCACAACGCACACAGCACCTGACTCCTTTCCAATCATGGCGCAGAACATATTGTGACCCATAAACTGACGCCATTTCAATCGGCTGCTGACCACTGCTTGACCAGAGCCATCAACAGTGTAAGTGAAGAAACGACAGTTTATAGGTAGGCAACGAGCACCACATGGCTTCCCAGTTTTCACAGCAACTATTCGGTGGTTCACAAACAAAGCTAGGTGAAGACGCTCTTCAAACGGATCCAAACTCATTGCAGCAAACCGGAGGACAGAGCACGTGAGGCCCGTTATCTCCGCGACCAGTTTGCGCACAATGGCTATCCGAGGGAATTCATAAGTCGCTGCCTACGCGGTCGCCACCAGAGAATTCGAACATCAACACCACCAACGATATGGCTTTCTCTGCCATATATCAAGGGCATTTCAGAAGCGACCGAACGCATTGCTGCGGAGCTAGGTGTTGGAATTGCACACCGCCCAAATGCCACCATTCGCAATAGGGTTATGAAGATCAAGGAGCGGTTAAAGCCTGAAGAGCAATCTGAAGTAGTGTATCGCATTCCGTGTCACAATTGTCCTTGTAACTACACAGGGCAGACTGGGCGCATGCTCGGATCGCGCATACACGAACGTAAGCTGGCTGTACGACGAGGCGACGCATTATCACAAGTGGCCGCCCACACCTACGAAATGGGTCACCAGTTTAACTTCGCAGCTACCAAAATAGTCGACCAGGCGGGAAACAAAACAGGCCGAGAATTCATTGAAGCCTGGGCCTCGGATGAAACTCGATCAATCGATTTACCGACCTGGCGTCGGCGTACAGAGCCCTGCGTAGTCACTTCCAGTCCTGCGCCGTCGGTCGATGATTGGCCTACATGCCTTATAACTGTCGCTTATTCTGTTGCTGCTACTACCTCTGACTATGGACTCCTGCACGAGTCTGGAAGCTCAGGACAATAAAAAAAGTGTTCCGGTGATCGACTTTTCTTGTACACTTATGCATACACCTGGAACACGACATTTCGCCTTCACATCAACAGTTATCTGTGTAAGGCAGCAGACGGATCAATTAGATTCTCTGGCGGCTGAACACTTTCGTTTGGCTGATTGAAAAAAGTCGGAGATAGGTACCCCTGTGCTATAGGTGGCCTTGCGCTAGATTCCAGAAGGTAAGGGTTAGGATGTTTGGGCTAGAAGGGGTGGCGTTAGGGGCAGGTTTACGGTTAGAACACGAGTATAGGTACCCTGGAATGTAGCGCAAAGCCACCTGTAGTATGGCAGGAGATACTTTCATGCGTGTCGAACAGCATATTTTATATTCCAAGTGAAGATAACTTGAAGCTTTTGATCAGAAGCTTGACACTGACCGTAGTTGCAATATATAACATTTCTTCAACAGTTTATGGAGCAGGTATGGTTGTCAGAACGGCAGTTTTGTCACCTCATTTATTTAAACCTTCTAAGTTTTTCTTGCGCTGTGCGAAACCACACAGCAAACACTACTTTTCCCGATTTTCCCTCTGTTCTCGCGTACTAACAGGCCACTATCTCTTCCACTTCCAGCAAACGCAAGCATGAACCAACTCGATAGTAATTTTAACGTACAAAGACTGTCTACGAAATAAATTCCGTCTAAAAACCAGTGACTGAAATAAATGCCTTAACAGAATGATAGTGCTACCCAAGAAAAGCTAGGCATTTATTTGAAAAGTAATTTGACAGATTTGTGTTAACTGGAACAAAGGATATGAGTTACTTCCTTATGCCTTGGAACTCGGTTCTAAAGCCCTTGTGGGCCCTTGTGGTGGGCGAGAACCAATGAGGAGGCGACTGTTAGTGGCAAGAAGAAACGAGAAGTCATTTGTGGCGTCTTTTAGGTCCAAGTTCAAAGAAATCTTATATTTGCCAAAATGTTGATTCTTAAAAGGCAATCAGGAAGATATTTATTAGCAACATGAAGTGTGCAGGGCGACAAAAAGTCGCCATATCATGACCGATTCGGCATGATATTTAGACGTCAGTATTTCGTAGTAGTAGCAAGATTATATGTAAGATTATATGGTCTAACACGGCGATAAGTAGTTTCCGCAGTATGGATTGCCATAATCGTAACCCTAACACGCCCTGCTTAATTCTCATCTAGTGATCGGCCGGAAAGCTGGATTTGGGGGGGCATTCTACGTTCTACGTTCAGCCGAATTCCATTTTGACCGATGCTGTTGCAGGAGTAGTCAGCTTCTGAAAAATAACAGTAGGCTGGAGGCTTAGGTCTATTCAGTCCTTGAGTCACACAACTTCTCTAGACACTTTGATCGATGTTTGTTGTGCTAAAATAGTACCTAGGTCTCGGAAAATGTGTTTTGTGTCTGGGAGACCTTGCACCGTAAGAATTGCATTCTACCGATAGGGTTCTGATCTGCCACTCTACCCGCTGCTCACTTTCAGTCAAGTTATAGGCATGGGCTGCTGAAAACAGTCAATATTTCTTTCTGTAGAGATTTGCTTATTACCAAATTTAATTCTTCCATGCTACCAGGTGTTGTGGCGTAACCAGGCCGCCTTTTTGTTACTTGTAAGTGCGCAATGTACGAGCTGACGTGATCTGTTCTTGTGAAATAGACAGGAATCGGGAGGCCAACCTATCAAGTGGTTAACAGGTTCAACCATTCTTCATTGACGAACCGACGGAAAAGGTCCCAGTTCGAATACATGACCCAGTCAAGCGGCTCACGACAAGTGAATTTGCAGAACGGAAGGGGAAATTGCTCGGCCCATGACCGACCAAATCGGCAAGATATTTTAATTTATATGCGCAGTCGGAATTTTGACGATGACAGCCGTCTAGTCTGCTCAGAAAATGTGAAGATGAATCCGTTTTGAACGTCTCTTCTTTGCAGTCCAACCTGTCGATCTGGAACGTAGCAAAACCTTTTTGGGATGCCTCCCCTACTTTGCTGTTTAATAAACAAAGGGTAAAATCGGCCTGAACTGAGAGTAAAAATCAAAGATTTTCTAGTTGACTGCCAAAAGAATGAGGCAAATGAGACGATAATGCTAAAATGCAGAACCTGCTGCAAGAATTTCATTAAATAAAGGGGAAACATGTGCCTACAGTAGGCAGGTTAACTCATGAAATGACGACCGAAATTTCAAAATGCGTCCTCGTTTTGAAAAGATTAAATTGGCATGGTGTTGTTGTGCTTTGCGGTGTGTTATCTGTTGGCGGTCTTGTTTCTTTATTGTCGTGTCTACATTTTTCGGCCCAATGCCGGTGGTCCTTCTTGACTTTCGGCCTGTCGTCTCCTTCTAACGTTCGCGTTGGATGTTTGAGGGTTAGGGTTTAGGGCTGCGGTTAGGGGTCAGTGACAAAGGGTAAGGGTTAGGGTTTACGTTTGGGTAAATGTTAGGGTTGGGGGGGGGGTAAGGGCTTAGGGTTAGGAGTTAGGTTTAGTGGTTGGGGCAACTATTTCTCAATCAATTAAATTACAACCGCACATTCCCAATAGCTTCTCTTTTGCATACAATTACTTTACCTCGTCGCCTGTGCGTTCCCCGGCCTTACCTGTTAATCCCCCTATTAATACAGGTCCCGTATTACAGATGGCTGGAGTTTGTTTACCTCAGGTGCGGCTAAATAACCACGTCTGAGCCTTATCTTCCATCTGAGGCATGGTAACTGGGTCTTTTAGGTGCGACATAAATTCTCAGGCAAACCTTTGATTTTAATGCTGCGAAGCTAGACAGAACGGCTGAGCCTTCGCACCTGCAACCCCGATGGTAGCATTTATTGCGCACGACCATAATTTTCACCGCAACCAGAGCGCTGGTAAAACCATGGGGCAAATGTTGGTCTCGATGATTTTCTGGGGGCTGCATGGCATTCTCGGGAGATGTTCGCGGCGCGCCTAATGTGATATGCATTCTAGTATTCAAACTAAAGCATATGTCGCCTGAAGCTTTTGAAGGGAAGTGAGAGAGGAAACCAACTCGATTAGGGTAAAAAAGGTCTATTTGACTTCAAAGGATAGTAGGGCTAGGGAGATTTGGACATGCATGACTTAGCCAGTTAAAAGGGCTCACAGCCGTTCTTTTTGAAATTCGACATCACATTAACTTCTGGTCGCGAGTATGGTCATTACAAATGCTTAATGAGCACTGCTTTAGTGTAAGTGGATTGCATTCATCGAGCTACTTATTGCCGTGGGAGGTTTTAGAAATATAAACTCAGACCGCGTTTACGGGACTCCCTAGCCACTGATGACCCTTACTGAAATAAGTAGTTTAAAAACAAGGTGTATTAAAAATAGGAAACGAAGTTTATATTTTCCATTTACTTTCGACGAATGTATCTTTACTTCCTTCTGCCGACTGCAAAATGCGACATCGGCTTTTCTAAAGTGCAAATTTATTTGGCAGGACGCGATAAAAAAGCGGCACAATGGCCTGAAAACTATATTCTGTTGTGGTGCATTGGGAAATAACGAACCAAAGTAGATCAACAAGAAATCATGCCTCGGGCAGTGCTTTTGCCGTACTTTTCGAAACGTAGGTGATCGTTCAAAGTAGAGCCTTATTCTTCGTTCCTCAATAGGGATACCACTTACTACAACAAATCACTGGGTTTCAGTTGCTTTCTGGTGATTTGCGACCCAGGGCATCTAGAAAAAAGAACATATTCGATTTCGTCATTTATTTCCCCACCAAGACAATATTCCACTCAACATTTCTGCATAAGTATGTGCCAGAGGCCGAAATTTCAATGACAGGCCGACCAGCTAACCAAGTACACTTTGGACTAAAAAGTCGTATCGGTGGGCGCCTCACCTGTGCACAGACATATTTGTCCTTTTAGACCTACAGTAGGTTGGCTAACTTATGAAATGACAACCGAAATTTCGAAATACGTTCTCGTTTCGAAAAGATTAATTAAGTATGGCTGTAAAACTAATCACCGTCCAGCATAATTCTATAATGATCCAATTACCTCAGGGTGTCGGCTGTCGAACGAACTTATTTTCGACTACATGCAAGAACTATACTCTGCAAAAAGGACAACTTAAATAACATGGAATTTTCTCAGTGAATTTTGATTACCTCAAAAGTTCGCTTACATTTATGAAAAAATGCATATAAATATTCATTTCTTTATGCATTCGGTAGAAAATTACGTCTTCTTTCAATTTTATACTCAAAGGAAGAGTATAATTCGGTTTTAAAAAATTTCCAATGGTGAGATTTTTAATACCGTGAAATGGCCGTTTATAAAACGTCATGTATCTGCATTTTTCAATGTGGCTTGCAAAATTAAAAATATTGCCCATATCCACTGCCTACTTTTATGTACTCCATATGGTCTCCTCTTAATACCGTAGAGAAATGTATGGTTTTCCGTACACAGAAAATATACGGGTTGTAGTCTTGAAACCCTGAATGCAAGTATAACAGCAGGTCAGGTTCGAGACTATTCGGGAATTGGAAAACGTGTTTTGCAACCGAATTATACTCTTATTTTGAGTATAAAATTGGAATAAGATGTAATTTCCTACTGAATGAGCAAAAATGAATATTTTTATGCGTGTTTTCCATGAAATATAATTGGACTTTTAAGGACAGCTGAAATAAATGAAAAAATGCATGCTACTTAAGCAGTCATTTTTTGCAGAGTGTAGTTTTTGCATGCAGTCGGAACTAAGTTCATTCGAAAGCCGACACCCTGTGGTAACTGGTTCATTAGAGAATTATGCTGCATGATGCTAAGTTTTACAACTCTAATAAAGTAATCTTTTCGGAACGAGAACGCATTTCGAAATTTCGGTTGACATTTCATTAATTAGCCCACCTACTGTATATTCTAAAGCAGGCAAGGTGCTAAATCGTATGAAGAGGTTTTACGGACGCGATTGGGTCCTGCAGCCCCACGCGAGTAATCTCGTGTGGTTAGCTTTCTAAAACAATTTTGGCAGAAACGAGCACGCCGACTTTACAAATATCACGCATTTGCATCATTTTAATCAAGCGAGTGACTGACACGGATGAGGAGCGCTTATACGCCAGCCTCGGTCATCTCAGTTATCAGTTCATACGCGCTTCGCTCTGTGAGGTTCGAGTCCTGTTTACACTCTCTTTCTGATTATAATCTAACGAGTGGCCAAGTAGACTGCTTGCTAATGGCATTGTTCCGATGGTGTGGAACTCCGTCGGTTCCACTACAGTGGCCATGCACTGCGAATTACCACGCAATCCCCTCGATGGTTTTTCAGTTGTGATTGCGCCCTCCGCATCCTCTTAATCCAGCAAGTGGCTGTGCGGGAAAGATAAAGTGTGTACATACCACCTTCCCTCGATTACCTGCGCGTGCTACGAGCTCTGCTCGCGTCCTCTTTCCCTCCCTAGTCCAGCGAGTGGCTAAGTTAGGTATATTAAACAAAGTTGTTTTAGTAAGTTAACCATATGGCATCAATCAAGTGGGACTGCAGAACCAAAACTTCGCCATTTTAGGACAGTTATCAGAAATGCCATCTATCCCGGTTTTTCAAAACAATTGCATGTCTGGATGTAGTTCGCGAGTGAACGTATTCTTAAGTTTATATGGTACATGATTTCTTTTACAATTAGCTTCTGATGAAAAATAAATAGAGTTACCTGTCTACGCGCATAGAGTGACGAAGAACATACACGGTCAATGTCGTTGTGGAGTATTTTGGTACTACTTATATCACTGTAGTTATTCCAAACAATCAACAACTTTGGTCGGCGAATTCATGGTCTGTTGATGGCTGTGGAGTAGCTACAGATAGCTTAAGGGTACTCGGCAAACTGCCCGAATGGACCAATGGGGTCCCTAAGAGGACCATTTTTTGCTAACTTTGCGGGGGTATAATTATCCATTCTGCCTTCTTACAGCTTTGCTATATGAGATGTTACTGCAACAGCCTGAGCAAGCCCAGTTTATCTAGACCTCTTTGTCTACTCTATGGAGGGATGACAAAAACTTAAAAATATGAGCTTGCAATAATTACAATAATAGATCTTTTTACACAACCGAAGTCGACTGAGGCGAGTATGGAAAGTTTCCACCATAGCAATACGTTTCTAGAGATATGAAGCAGAAGCCCCGAACTCGGAAGAGGAAACCGCCTGGCAGCATTCAGTCCACTGATGTCTGCGATCCATCCACTGAATTCATCCGTCAAATGAAATACCATCGACTGGATTCTCCTTGCCTGCATAATGAGGGGGTTTATTCATGTGCGAGGGAAATCGTATAGGATGTCGACGCATCCGAAATCGGTTCTGACTCGACCATCGCAGGCGATGACGTCTGCCACATGTCCCACGGAGCGCAGCGCCTTACACACTCTCTCTTCCATGACTCAACTGGCCACGATGGCAAGACAACGTCAAAACAGCCGGAGGCGGGAGTGAGTACAGCGACTGACAAAGCCAGACAGCCCGTCTAGACGTGCCGCCCACGACTTGGTCCCGATTTCCATGAGTGCAGCTCTGATCTTACATGCGTGGGCAGGTCATACAGATCGCATTAGGCAGGAGTTATTGCAGCCCGATTCACAGGCCTTCATCCATTTTAAATATTATAATGTGGGCCGAGTTACAATTGGCGACGATAATGACTCAGAAAACGAACACGCGAATAAACGTAGTCAGGGCTGTCTTCCTTTGCATCGAGGACCCCGAGTACTGCGCGAATGGCGTGCCTTTTGAGTGGAATTCTCTCACCAACTTTCAGCGGACTGACGGCAGAGGGAGGAGATTATTTGTGACTTGGCAGATTCCATACGTTGACGTAGCCTGGGCGGGTAACTTGACCCAAATGCGATCACACCCACTGCTCCCGGTAGGGTCTCGTAGCTCAGGTGGCAAGAGTGTTGACCGCGCACAAGTCTTCCTCTTTCTGTCGTGGGTTCAAATCCCACCGAGGTCCCCGAGTGTTTTGCAGGTGGGCTGAAATAAATTTATGAAAATCCGCCGAAATACCTACTAATATTTATGATGCGGTAAATCATTATAGCGCAGCTGGCTGAATTGGTGATTAAAAATGTTCAGAAGAAAATGTGACGAGCGATAACTTCTCGTTAGGCCAGTGCAGTTATATGGGACGGGGTACAGTGAGTGAAAAAAATGATAAAAGTTAGTTTTGAAATTACAGGCTAAGCAAGAGCGGAAGGGCGCAGAAAATTGTATGTGGTTAGTCAACCTATGACCACGGTAAACGTGGAGCCTGAACGAGGTTCGTCTGGGCGCAAATGGCCGGTTTTCGTAAACTGATGGCGGCCGCTTCTGCTGTTGCTAACAGGCGCTGGCCCAGTAGCTTAGGGTAGCTCTAGGGGACCTTATAAATCACACGAAATGCTTCAGCGGGGTCCACACGATGTCCTGAATCGGCTAGATCGCAGTGTGTAGCCCGGAATGGGAAGCGGACGGCTACCTTAACCCTAATCCCAACCTTAACCCTAGCCGTAACCTCAACCGTTACCGTTAACCCTAACGGCAACCCTAACCCTAGCCAAACTCGTAAACGTAACCGTAGCCCTTAGACGTAGCCGTAACTGAGAAACCTAACCGTAATACTGGTACCTAGTCGTACGCTCAAACCATAACCATAACGCGAAAACGTAAGCCTAAAGGCATAACCCTAACCGGAACATCGGAAACCATTAACCGGTACTCTAATCCTAACCTCAAACGTAAAACGGAAGTCAAATGTGTCAGATGTGATTATGGAGCCCCACAAAATAACCCCAGTAGACAACCCCCCCCAGCCACCTGTAATGCGGGTCCGGGCTACCAACTGGGATCTAGCCCCTGAAGCTACTGCATGCGCAAGGATGGCGCTATCTATTCTCCTAGTTTCACCTTTACCAGCCATGCGGGAAGTTGCTCTCGTATTCTGTTGGAAAGGCGTCGACTCGTACGACCAATATCACCTGCTCCAAAGGAACAAGTGAGGCGATCTGAGATGGCAGCCTTTTCTTGCCTTTTACGCGTAAAATAGTAAGTAGAGAATAATATGCGAACCTTTGCCGCTGCGAAGGTTCGCGAGACAGCTTGGTCAAAGCGTTTTCTTAGGAGATCACTTGTAGCGTCTCCTTGGAAAGGGACTTTGAGGAACAACGTTTTTTTCGGCGGTCAGTATGGTGGGTTTTGCGGGTCGTTCGGCAAGGTTCTTTGCAATGAACCTGTCAGAATACCCGTTTTCGCGAGCCAAGTCATGGATTTTTCTAAGTTCCTCCTCGATACTATCTGTTGAACAAATTTTCCTAGCCCTTTGTGCCAGACACCTGACTAGATTTCGTTTTTGTTGGAGAGGTATGAAACTAGCGAAGTTCGTGTATTGTCCAGATGAGCTTTTCTTCCGATAGACGCTCCTTCGGATGCTACCGTCAGACCTGTTTAGAAGGACAACTAATAAAGGAAGCGAACCGGCCGATTCCATCTCCAACGTGAATTTGATCGACGGATACGCTCGTCGGTTTCTGTGATTGCAATCGCAAAGATATCATCAACGTAGCGACCGTAATATTTAGGCTTTTTGGTCTGATCGCTTGGTCGGAATCTCTCCAGTTTGCCCATGAAGACGTCGGCTAAGAGAGGTTCAAGAGGCGAGCCCATAGCAATGCCGTCTGTTTGTCTATAGAGTTGTAGGTGAGAACTCAAATGCCAGCTAAGATGTCGTCACTTCTGAGGCTTTGATAAATTGCATTTATTTGATTTTGCTTTGTACTTAGGTCTATAACGCACAGCAGGAATTAGTTTCTTCGTGTCTGCGCGCTAACCTCTCGGTGCACACCTTTGACCATGTAAAGTGGGTTGCATGTCGGAAACAAGTGGCTTCCCCATTGACAGGTGTTACGCTGTTTTGCATATTCTACCATAAACATTTAGGGGGGAGAGAGAACAGCTTGCGCTGTTTTTGCCTGTCCCGTGACAGTCGCTCTCAGGATAGCGTGAGTTGTTGATTACAGCAAAAAAATGGTATCTGAGGTACATATTTTAGTCTAAATGCGAAAATAGTCGTCTGCCTGGTAATGGATGCCAATAAACTCTTCCCTCCCGTCTGTCGGGTGTGACTAGTCTATCGGGAGCCGTTGCGACAGGATTTTTTTTTATCCAGGCTGCGTACGGTAATTAGATTGTACACTACTGCTTTTTGAGAGCATACAGACACGTAAATTATACCCTTATTCCGAGGTAATTTTGCCCGGTTAGGGATCAACCTGTCATATGAAGGTGAGGGAATTACTCGGAATCATATTACTCCCGTAACTCTTCATTCTCCACGGTGTATGCAAAAGTCTCTCTGGGTTTATGGTAGATGCAGAATTGGAGTTTTAAAAGCCAAATAAAATAGGAAACCCTAAAAGGATGATGAAGCAGGGGAAGTGTTAAACAAGCATTTAGTTTGGAATGAAATTGGCGCGTTAACGCCTGTTAGATGGCTGCGTTTTCTACTCCCATTAAATGTCACTAGCCTGCATACAGTAAACCACTGATAG
The DNA here is from genome assembly GCA_902702965.1 of Spirometra erinaceieuropaei. Taxonomy (NCBI): domain Eukaryota; kingdom Metazoa; phylum Platyhelminthes; class Cestoda; order Diphyllobothriidea; family Diphyllobothriidae; genus Spirometra; species Spirometra erinaceieuropaei. Next base: position 358,149 of record CACRXP010000005.1, read on the forward strand.
TCCGCAGATGAGACGCCATTGCTGCATAAGTGCTGCTTTTCTCAAAGAACTAGTAACTTACAACAAGAAGGCGCGCATTTAGGCGCAGACAGTAAACCATGTTATTTGCGCCGCAGGCATCATCTCGTTAAAACAAGAAATCTCACCTTTCACGAAATAAGACGAAATTTTAAGTTCCAGGTGTTTGGATAAGTGAAGAACAAGAGTCGAGCACCGGAACACTGTGTTCCGGTGCTCAAATCTTCTTCCTCAGTTAATTTTAACTTTTCTGGTTAAGCGCACGCAGTCTGACAGGATTCTTTCACTTAGTAAGCACAAAACCTGAATGAACTGTAAACTCGGGCTTAAAAAGCAGATGTTTCTTATCAAACCAACCACAGCTGGGTTAAGTACAGTGAGTGACTCATCTCATGAAATGTCGGCCAAAATTCTGAATGTGTCTGCGATTAGGAAGGATTACTTTGGTGGGGTTGAAATAGTGACTAGCTTTCGGCATAATCCTATAATATTTCGGACTCAGCAGGATGTCAGCTTTTAAATACACATTTTTTTTCAATCGCCTGTAGAAACCATGCTTGGTGAAAAATGACTACCTAAGTAGCATGCACTTTTCACTCTGACTTTTGATGGTCTTACGGATTCAAATATATTTTGTAGAAAACACGAAAAAAATATTATTTTTTACTCATTTGATGGAAAATCATGCGAATGTCATTATTTATTCTTAAGGGAGAAGTGTATTTAGGTTTTTAAAAGGTTTTCTAATCCCCGAGCAATTTGGAGCCTGATCAGCCGTTGCATTAGAGCCTAGTGATTTCAGTCTACAAGGTGCATGAGATCCGCGTAAGGAAAATCACATATTCTTCTGTCTTTAAAAAGATACCGTATTTAGTCCATACAGTTTTGCAATGGATGCGAACTATGTTGTACATTTCATGAAGAGTAAAGGTAGACGGACAGGTGCGATGCTGCATAAGTGGACATTGCAGAGTCTCAACAAAGTCTCATAGTTAAAAACTTTTTTGAAACCTTATTATATTCCTTCTTTGGTTATAAATAATAAAGCTGACTTGATTCTACATCGGAAGAGTGAAAAAAATAATATTTTTGTTCATACTTTTTGTAAAATACATTTAAATTTATCAGACAATCAAAAATCAATGTGAAAACGCATGCAACATAAGTAGTCGTTTGTTACCGAGCACGGTTTCTACAAAAGATTGAAAAGAAGTGTATTTAAAAACCGACATCCTGCCAAGCCTGAAATATTATAGGATTATGTCGACAGATAATCAGTATTTCAACCCCACCTAAGTAGTCCTTCCTAATCCAAAACGCATTTCAGCATTTTGGCCAACTTTTCATGAGATCGGTCATTTACTGTACTAAACAGTGGCACATCATTTACGGACTGGATATTATGGTAAATTTTTGACTTACATTCTAATTTTTCATGGTGAGTGATCTGTAACCTGACATTGGAATCAAAACTTGAGGTTAGATGGTAGTTGGTAACCCTCCCGTTACCGAAAACTCCCAACTACCTGTCTTACGGGACCGGTGGTAAAAGGGGCTATACGGGTTGGGCAAATGAGTGGAGGCGTAAATGGCGCTTGTAGTGTATGCCTGGAATTGGCGCTCCTGGTAAAGTGGAAGCCTAATTTAAATAAGGTGAAAATGAAAGGAGGGTATAGAAATAAGCATGGATAATTAGTACGGTATGCGGAATAAATGCATCCTTGCCCCAGATTGGAAAGAATAACAAGTGAAGGCGAACAATCAATAGGAAGAACGCAGTGTGTCTAAAGGTCATTCCGCAGTATGTGCGATAGTACTCTAACCGACAGAATAGACATGAGAACACGAGAGTCAAGCAGCGGCACGCAGGACGGCATAACGCAAGCGGGGTAAGACTTTACTGCGAACAATATGTTTGGGCAAATATGTTTGCAAATAATAGTGTATTGTTGCTGTGGCCACATCTAGGATTAAAACTATTTCGGTAGTTGTTTGCTATACGTGATTGGTGTACTATACAATGTAAAGAGGAATTAGCACTCTGTATATGAAGCTACACTTTGTTCTGCTTGCAGAGCCCAGTCTCTTAGAAGGCGAAGGAAAGCAGGACCGCAAGTGGATAGGCCGACAGATTATTAGCGGATCCTGGAAATAATCCAGTCGTCCTACCTAGTGCAGTATCTCCAACAGAAAGGACTACTGACCTGCAGGATCTTATGTAGATGTCGAAAGGCCATGCCCTTACAAATACTGCGACAGCACACGGATGGTTATGCCTTCAGGTAACAGCTGGGTACTGTGGTATGCAGCCTAGGATAGTACCTCTAAAATGAATCAGATACAGGTAACACAGTGCGCGCATGCAATTACAAGCATAATGAGAAGCATGATGGATTATAATCCGCCTAGGATCAATCTTTCGTCTTTTACTAAAGATTTCCGTGTGGGAATGCAATACAATGAGTCTATATAGACATTTTTGCAGCGCCTCGTTCTCGGGGCGGTTAGAGTGAAGAAAAAAGTCATCCTGACAGGGCTTCTGCGCGTGCACTCCCAGACATAATGAGAACGTAATCACAGAGCTTGAAATCGAGCCAATAAGTGCAATTGTAGAATTAGTGGGCAGGGCTACTAACTACCATCCTACCAAACTGGATTTGTCGAAGTAACCACATTCATCGGCTGCAAAGTGTCCGGTTCCTAAATGGTGCATTCCCTTAAAGGCCCTAATCTATTTGAATAGAAAGTCGTCGTTTGGTAAGGTGATGATCCTTAAAGCTATTGAAGAACGTTGTGGACTAAGACAATACGAACACAAAGGCTGCCCCTAAATTACTAAGTGCAACATATGTTTAAGGCTTTAAGGCAAACCCAAGAGTGTTTAAAGCCCAAACTAATCCAAACCACCTTTCGTGCAGAACTGTCCGGCAAAATCTTAGTCCTGACAAGACTCAGTGATTCTGATGAAACAAATGTTCAGCACAATGAATACAGAATGCAGAAAGACTGGAGGAATACTCACTAGACTATCTGACGCTGATGATGCAGCTTGAACCCGAAACGTCGGGAGGATAATATCACTCTTCTAGTCATTGTGTCCGTCACTTCCCAACTAGACCAACGCTTTGTCTTGCTCTTAATCTACGTTCACTCGGAATAAACCGCATCAGCTTCCTGGCACAGTCTTCAGTGGGATTCATGCTAGGATTGTATTAACAAATTACTCAAGTATGTTAACGCTGTCAGAAATCAGTTAGGATGTCCGCAGAAGCCTGCACTCGAGTCGAACTGACCCCTTCCTTTACCAATAAGAAGTCTTTTCACCTAGGACCTGCCGCCACTACCCGTTAGAAAATTAAATATCCCGTAGATGATTGCAGTATTAATTCGAATTAGATGAAAATTTCACCTTCGAATGTAGCGAAGGCGCTATCATAGCCAATCACCATCGAGCGGTGTCTGGCGGTATAACATTAACTGTCTGGATGTAACGTAACTGGGCTGCTCAAGCGTTTCCTTGGTGAAGTTTAGCGCCTCTTCTGCAAACACCCATTTTACGCACGAGACAGAAAACCAGGCAGCTGGGAGAAGGTAAAAACGTTTTATAGTTAAATGCATCTTTTTATTCATTCTCTGTTACTGTCGATCGCGTTTTCTTCGGCTGGTGCTGATGAAGTAGCTGAAGTTTTGCACAATTAAGACAAAAAAACCGCAGATAAAAAGGGGATTATTGGAGAAGCCACTGTTGTCTAACCAGTAGGCGCATGAATCGGCTGCTTAAAATACTTTTGATCTCGAGCTGAATGCAGATGTCAACAATGGACAAATGCCAAGGGACCTAACGGAATTGTCGAACAAACGAGGACGACTGTTACAAAAGGGCCATGATAAATAAGTCCATCTGTATAGAAGAGCGTGAAAAGGAGTTGTGAAAATCCATAGAATCTGTCACTAACACAAAGTCACTTACGGATACCCTTCGGCGCTGAGAGAATGACACAGTCTTCGCGAGAGTAAATTGCTTTAAAAGGCTGTGGAAATGGTCCCGATTTTAATATCAATCATTTATAATGACCGAAGATCAGCAGGCATATGAAAATTGAAAAATGCAACACGCAAGTAAAGTTCTCATCTTCGGTCGATATTAATCCGCCAATGAGGTAATTCCTAAAAATTCAATGGACCGTTTCGTGAGACAGCCTATGATCGTTTGCCTTCGTTCAAGATTATGTCGCCATTAATAATCGCTCATCGGATAAGGGTAAATTATAGACCTTTTACAGTCTTTCTGTGGTTAACACGAAACTCACGGACTCGGACTGTCTGGAGTGCTGATAATGATTGGAAATAAATTAGACCGGTTCCTCTCGAGATAAACGAAACTGATCGGGTTGTTTGAATGACCGCGCCAGCTTCCTTTACGCCTTTTTTACTGCATCACGAAATCGACAGAGTTGTTTGAGCAGACTAAATTTACTTCTGGTGGAATTCCGGATGGTTAGCCGCGTGCCGTTGAAGATGAACGGCGCCTCCCTCCCACAACTGTTGGCAGCCTCTCCATCGGGGCTCATAGCAGCCGCTTCTCACCCTCTCTATGTCAGCACTTTCCACAGACCTGCCCACAGCGCACCACACCCCATTGGTTGAAAAGCAGGCATACCGATGTCACCCTACCCAACTCCACCCCCTTTACAACGATCCCCTTCTCTCTGCTGCAGTCATATCGGCCTTCCTTTTTGCCCTATTATGTTTTAAGCCCCTTCAGCTAGAAGTGTAGCTTTTATGCTCATCCATAATTTTTTGTACTCTGTCCGTCCAAATGCTCGTGATGACTTGCTTGACAAGTCCGTTCAATCCGTCAGGATCCATCCATCAACCTTTGTGTGCATTCTCAACGTTCTTGATCGTAACACGATGGATGCACTTTTAGTCAGGAAGGAAGCGAGGGTGTTTTGGAGTGGATATCTCGAAAGCAAAAAAGCAGATGAAATCACCAAAGTAAACGCACCTAACAACTTTGACTACCCGACATGAGTTATCGTTGCTGAACTCTGAGATGCTTTCATTCAGCACCCACAAAACGCCGAACTTTCCGGCGAACACAAAGGCCCATACGAAATAAAATGGAATTTCGGATCGCTGCAGAAACTATCCTCCTCTCTCATACGTTTAGTTACTATTCTTAGCAGTCTAGCAAATTCTTTCATGGTCATAAGGATGTAGGTCTGGCGATTGCTTGAGATGATCTTTGCCCAAAGTTTTCTGCCTGCTTTTACGGTCTTTGCCAGTGACAGAACCCAACAGTTATTTGGTAGTTTTCTGCCATATTCCATTTTTCGGTGTAACAGCTGGCTCTGTTGGCAAGATTTTGAAATAAAATGCGTTACATCAGCATAGATGGCGCGGGCGGAATTTCCGTCGTCAATGGAAGGGAATAAGCAAGCAGATAAGAAGAGGCCTCGATCTTTAAAGCAAGAAATTTACTCTTTCAGCGTTTCAGATTTCCTGTCGGACACATCAACAGAAGCAGTTAAATATAGAGACAACGGTTGCTCGGAGGGTTCGTTAGATGTTATGCGACCACGTCTACTAAAATCGACAGTACCCACATTCATCTGAGACGTTTTCAATTGGAGCAAAGGGTACACCTAACTAATCCTTCCTAATCGAAAACACATTTCAGAATCTCGGCCAACATTTCATGTGATCGGTCACACATTGTACCTGGTTTAGGGGTGCTCACCGCATGTTCTTACGGGACTCACTCATCCCGTTGTGCCTTACGGGCTCTCTCTCTCTCGACCCCAACCAGCAGTCGCACAACAGCGCATGATATGGGCAGAATGTCTTTGTCGATAATAACTTGTGTCAATTACTCGGGTCCCCACATCCGAGTTGTTCCTTGCTGTGACTTCATTGCCGGTGTTTTTAAGTAGCGTGACAATTGTTTGGCAGTTTGCCCCACCAGCACTGACGCTAGAGGTAGTATTTTATGGGTAATTCTAGAAATTCTTGCATTTGGCGGGCGATGCAGTGAGCTTTTTTGGAAATTTGTCGTCATATCTGGTCTTATGGTTCACCCTCGTTGGCTTATCCAGAATGAAGATCTCATCGCATAAGTAAATGCTTTTGCAGGAGGAGGACCTGTGGTTAACGTAATTCTTAAAAAACAAAAACGTTTACTTATCAGTTTCCAAGATATAGGGGGCTCAATCATGGCCTTCTACTAGGGGCATTTAAAGCTTTCCGTCCTTCTCCTAATTATGGTCGCAAGTGCTCATTTAGATAACCTCAACGGGCATGAAAGTGGTAGTTTTAGTCTACGGAAAGCAAAGCCGTTGCTTCGCTTCCTCGTGAAGCATACTCGTCAGCTCTACAATAATTAGCTTACTAATTTTAAAACTACCAACTACCGACCCAGGTCACAGTCCTTCGCCTATTAATTTCCATTTCCATTCGTAGTGGACTGATGGTTGAAACTGTCTTTGCATACTTATCGCGCGGTGTGACGCAAACATATGTCGCAAGTACTCATCGCATATTTATTTGCGTCCTCTAATTATCAATGAGGTGAAGCGAAATAGCGTCAAACAAGTCAGTTACTGCGTTTTATAATGAGAACGCTACTGATTTTTAAGACGGAACTTTTAAAACTGAATCTGCTTCTTGCTTTTTGAGAACAATACGATTTTTCATATCTGACTCCGTCTGATTTTTGTGGGAGTAAAAAGTTGCGGTTTCGGAGGGGATTTATTTGAAAATCTCCGTACTTATGTTAACGATCGTTAATAGTGCAATGTACATAAGCAGAAGGTCTTGGTCTGCGATGTCCGAAATCGCGGGAAAGTGCAGAAAAAATTCAATTTTGCCCAAAGTTGTCCTGTTTTTCTATTAAATCTTCAGATAAATTCGCCTTTAAAAAGGGCATTTTGTTCCTCAATAAAATACAACGAAAAAAATTACAACATCGAATGTATCACATATTGCCCAATCAGGTCTCGGTGACGACAGTTCAGGAATTACGCAGCATATTTTATGTTTTACTGACGTTGCCTCGAGGCAATCAGAGGCTCTGGAAAACTTGCACCTTTGAAAAGCTGTGGTGTTCCTTCCTCACAGGCGTGAACACTCCCCAAAATTCGGCATGCTCCAGCTGGTGACGCGCTGAAAACCCTGGACTATCAATTTTTCTATTCATACGCCAGTGGGAACACCCGTTCGGGGGTAAAATTTGTCCTAGTTTTTGGCGCCATTGGCATGATGAACCAATGGAAGCCGCGCACAGGTCGACTAACTTACATGAGGACGTAAAAATGCTCCTAATTTAGTAAAGTTCAGTATATTACAGGGTAATATGTTCACTACTTTAACTTAAGCCTCCAGCAAAAAGCCGCCATTCATTGCGTAGTTTTCAACTCCTACATATGAATTCTGATTCAGAATGTAAGAGCTGCTGCCTGTTAGAAGGAAGTCCTTTTGATGCGGCAGTTTACAAAAAATAGAACAAGAAAACAGCCAGAAAGCCAGACTCTACCTGCCGACCTCTCGGATTGCAGGCTTGTTTTGCTATACGATCTACTCGGAAGCATCCGCCCGCTGCAGGTAATGTGATAGTTCTGAATTGAAAAGTGAACCTTAGGCAGTCGGTGCTTCATTTCCGCTGGACTGCAAAGCAGATATTTTACATACTGTAGCAGGCAAACACGTGCTTGGTTTCAGTCTGAGTTCACGACCTTATTTTTCATAGGGTGAGATATGCTCTCGTCTTAAGTCCATGTCCACTAATGCCACGGTATTTACCGCAGCATTAAATTAGTAGCAAGCAAAGTAGTAGATTGTCGAGGGTGCGGGATCATCGCTTCGGCAGGCCTTATGTCATTTCCGCAAAAATTCAACTAACGAAAGATATGACCCCTCTAATTTATTCGAATATTTAAATAAAACTGGCATGAGACAGCCTTTTGGATAGCTGCGTTTGTTCGGACGGTGCGGTTTTCACGATCACATCACGTTTTTCTCAGTAAAAACCATCTTTACCGTTAGGGCTTCAAGAGATCGAGTATAACTGATCCTCCAACGAGCATAGTAAATTGTCAAAGAAATGCAAGTGCAGATTGGCTTATCATTATAAAGGTCCGAATTTCCAGATCAGTGTGTAAGTTTTGAAATAATGCATTGAGTAAGATATGCCACGGCTTGAGCGGCAGGCGATAAATTATACTTGGGCAGAATATGGCTGGGCAGTAAGGTTGATGCTTCTGGGGATTAAGTACCTTATTAGCGAACTCTTCGACAACTAAAAGAAAGCTAACCACGGCTTATATTAAGAAAAAATTATCGATAACGACTGCAGAATACAGAAGTTGAAAAAGTTGGTAATGCGCTTCCGGATATATTACAAGGGACTGTGCGAGTATGTTCGGAGTTCAAGATCGAAACCCAAAACACAATTGGATAAACGTGTCCAATAATGCAATCCGTATACGCCCTACGAACATAGCTAGCATTTCTGATTGTAGCCAATAAAATAACGAGCTCGGGGCTTAAGGGTTGAATTTTCGACTCGATGATTGATTATCCCGGCTTCGAATCCCAGGCGTTTCAAGCATAGGGTAGGGTGTGAATGAATGATGACGACATATTAGCCATTTGTCGATTATGTCGATGAAAACATTATTTCCTGTGCGATTTCAGTTGCTGGGGAAAACAGAGTTTTGCAAACGTAGAACATAACATGCAAGTCTATGGCACAATTAAGCCGTAAGCAATGGAGGATATTAATGGAAGAAATATCAAAAATGCGAAAAAGATAAAAATTTCATCTTGAAAAAGTCCTCAAGATTCACTAACAAAAGGAATTGCGCAACTTCGACTGCTGGATTCTAAAGAAACAGGTTAATTCTAGATGCGAGTCCTGAGACCTGATCCGTACAATGCTTAGATATTTTCAAATAAAGTCCTCTTTTGAACACATAGTCGCCGCATATCCCAGCATACAATAATTTTGGCTGTAGAGTTGGATTACGTCAAGACGAAGGATGTGAGATGGGATGCAGACATGACGAACATAGAGTCAGACACAGTTTCCAGTAAAAACATTAACATGCAAATTCTGAAAGAATTCATCTACGAATGACATAGTGGCACAAATTCTGCAGAGAATCTTATGGGACAACCTCATAACATGGCGAAAAATCCTGAAACCTACAGACACGCATAAGACTTCTCCCGTTTAAAACTAAGGGAAACAGGTGTATAGGGAAAATCCTTCACTAAAAGTAGTCCTCAATGCACTGTGCTAACGTTTCAAGTTACCAAATTAAGCAGAGAAGGGTGGTAGGCTTGTTTAAATGGAGTTGCGTTCTGGCAAATTTGCAAGGTAAGAATAGGTTGTGTAACCCCACTGGATTTAATATGTTTAACTAACCACTGCATCTGTTTTAGTACACGAATGTCTAACATATCCTTTTGTTGCCGATTGCATACGCCGTGAATTATTTACTTTTTGAAAAGACTAGCCTAATCCTTATGCGTCATTACGGTACTCACTCTACAACGCGTGGTGTAAGGGTCGTCGGTTGCGTTTCGACCTTCTTTGTTCCGGTTATAACAGAGATGTTCGCCTTGCATGAATCTCTAGACGGTTCCTGTTGCCGAAAGCGCATGCTGTGACTTACATACTTCTTCAAAAATTCTTATGGGTAGTCCCTCGCGTAATCAATAATAAGATGGTTAAATTTAACTGAGTTTACTTATAAAAATCTACTTACAAATGGTCGGTAAATTTGCCTTCGGGTTCCTTGTTCAGAAAGCTGCTGCGTCGGATATGCTTTCGCAATATGCGACAGGAATATCTCTCATGCTTGATTTAGGTCAACGCCTTTTGAGCCAAACCACAGATGATATTGAACCTCGTCTACGTGGACCGGTATTGCATTATTCAACATCGATTCTCCTGCGTGGAGATACCGTTTCAGTCTGCTCCAGTGGACCCAATCGCATTGGTGTGTTTTCCTGCGGACGGATTCTTAAAGCGCTTGATATGATTGGTTGCAAGCTTCTTAATGACGATGTATTTGGCATTTTTACATATTAGGATGGCAGTTCCCTTGTTCGGCAGTATTCCATCATCTTCTCCGAGTTTATAGTTTCGGGTATTTCTTCCATATTCCTCAAAAATCAAGCTACGGTTGTCTGACTAGTTGTCAGGTGGGGTTACAAAACCTACCGTTGCCAACTGCGATCTACCTGGGAGCTTCGGAACCCAGTCATGCAGGTTTTTGAAAACGGGACATACTGCGATCTCCTACCGGGCCACAGGCACCTGGTCTGTCAAAAGAATTAGATGAGGGTGACTTCGGATAGCGCATTCTAGAGACAATGAAGCTCTCCAGTGAAAAAGGACTGTGAAAATAGGGAACTTTTATGGACGTTTAATGACCTCAGAGATCGGCGAACCTTAGTAGTCTCAGACGTCCTCTATCTGATACGAAAAGATCGGTATTTTCGTTCAACTTTGTCTTACACGTCAAGGACTATGAAGAATCACAACTTAACATTAACAAATCTGTGATTTTAGCAAAACTTTTGTAATCCCATCTAACTTGCCTTGTTAAAACGTTAACTTTTAGCCAGTCATATCTTAGATAACGGTCGTCAGATAATTTGACTATACAGAAAGTTTATTTATAGAAAAAAACTCTGTTCCTCAAAATCCCTTCTCAGGGGGACGCTGAGAGAGGAGTCATAAGAAGACACAGTGATCAAGGTGTTCCGCGACCCTTCCCAGCATCAAGGGATCTCCATTATGGGCCCTTTTTCTCTTGCCCCATCAGTGTTTTAAATCGTAATTTAGCCTATTTATCCAATTACTGACATGTTTAACTTGACCTTGGTTTTATTATAAATGTTCTGGGTCGAAGAGCATTTGTCGAAGCAAACGCACGCTCACCAACCAGCATTCTATAAACTCTTCATTTTTAAAATCATTCTATAAAAGTCAAACGTCCAAAACGGCTGTTACGACCAACACTGATAGTGAAGTATCTTGTAAAATTGTCTCCGTGCGGCGAACATAAAACACGGAACTCAAACAAATGAAGTGGGAGTCTCAGCTTCTGTGAAACACACAACGTTTTGGCTGCAGGCGTTCATTTACATAGATGTCCAGAGATTACATCTACGTTAGTGTCTCTACTTACTTGGTGGGACTTTAATGGTTTAAGCGAACGTTTTGGGATTTCAAGTGTTCTTTTACTGCCAGTATTAACTCTCAAATATGCATGAGCAAATGCCTTCAAAGTTGCATAAGGGAAGAAAATCTGGACTAAACGCGACACAGCTCATTACAGTGATTAATGGTCAACAGTGTCTGTCTGATTTCTGTTGTAACGAGAAATTACTTCCAGTTGTATACAGCCCTACATATCCTGGTTTCTAATGTGAAGGTTAATTTATGTATGGTTGAAAATAGTCGGGCCGATCACAGTAGGGAAAGCATTTTTCCTTCCCCATAATCGTGGTTGCATAGCAACAAAAAATCGACAATTTGGGAGGAAAATTGATGAATGATATTTTTTGGCAATTAGGAAGATAGAAACTGGAGTTACACTCTTTGACACAATTGGTATCTTCAGTCGACCAAACTAGGCGGCTCGGACCAAGTTACGCTCTAAGATTACCGCTCAGCACTGGAGAATAGACGGGTTATTTCAACGTTAGAGACCAAGAAATACTTCGAGATCAGAGGGCTTTTTTAGCTTATGCTTATCCAACCATTCACGCAACCGTACCCTACAAAATGCTTCCGAATTTGACATGAATGCGACGGGTTTATAACCCAACCCAAAAGAGGAGCAAGCCATTATGTGGAAGACAATCAACGTAGACGGAAGCATTAGGTGGGTGGTCAATTAGATAAACGGAAGTTTGCTTCAACAACCTCGTGTTATCATAAGGCAGAAAACGGTCGAATCTACCTCGCATCAAGGAGCTTGTCTAGAGCCACACACAGCGACGAAGGAAAATGAATAGGAAATTGTGATTTGTGTTTTAATTTAGTTGCTAAACAGAGTCTGCAAATCCTCAGGACCGCAACTGCAATTTGACTTTGTAACTGGGATATATAGGTGACCTCTAGTTTAGTAGGAGAAGTTATTTTAATAGAAGCCAGCTCTGTCTTGACTCCCGATTACACGTCAAAGTGTTTGATTTAATGTCCAATAGCCGAGAAGTCGGGCTTAGACTTTTTAGTCTTTACTATCCAGCCTATGCTTAGCTGCCGATAGCAAATAACCTAAAAACGACTATGAAATCCTCTCCCGCTTTGTCGAAACTTTTCATATTTTAACACTGATTATGTGTGAGTATGACTAGGCATAATTAGTAAGTTCTTTTACTAATCGTGAAACATTTCTGTTAGTCCTAGTATGGCTGGATTTGGCAGTCTCATTTATCAATCATGGAGCACTTCCGATAGTCGTAGTTTGAAGTAGTTCGAAAATCTGAAGCATTTGAAAGTGAACATAGTGGCGTCATATGTGCCAGAGATTTAGAGAAACTGCCAGTGATAAGTCCACGTGATGGCTGTAGTAAGCCACTCACTTTATCGCAGGTGTTTATTACGCCTAGCCTCCATTAACTGGTACCCAACGCTTACATGCGGCTCCTCGAAGCCTAGCGGCCACATCTCGGTAATCGATTGGACCGGCGGACTAAACCATGTGACGGCCTCCGTGTACGTATATGCACACGCAAAACTGTTCTTCCCCCTCCGCTTCCTTCCCTGTTTACTCGCCACTCTGTCTACACCCACGATCGGAAAGTTCGACGGCAGGGACGACATGCAATCACTTAGGCCAGTGAGTCGTTCTCACATTAAACTCACTGACCCATAATGGAGACTGGCAGACTTCGGGTGCGACTAAGCAGCCGTACTCGGGGACAGCTTTGCGTTCCCCCGAGAGGAATAGGGAGCTATAGACGGCGTCCCAAACGAATGCTGGGTTCACAACATCTGCGTGCATACCCTGGTTCGTCGACTGTAATACCGGTGGTCGAAATCAACAAACAAGAATTAATACTTCCTCTCTTTCTCCTCCTCGTCCCTTCCGGCCCACCTACAGGCTGTTAGGGTGAGTCCACTCACTCTGGCAGTCTGGACTGTTGTTCACTTTTTCCACAATCCCAGCAGCAACCGACCGGAGCGAAAAACGACAGTAGTCGCTCGGAAACTGACACGCTGCAAGGTAGACGTCCCTGCACTCAAACAAAACTCGGTTATACGAACAATGCCAAATGTAGGAGGTGGGTGCCGACCACACCTTATTCTGGAGCGGTCGTCCAAGGCAGAGCGACGAGACGCGGATGTCTCTTTTGCCCTCCGGAAAGACATCGGAGTCACGACTTCCCTATCTGCCTCAGGACATCAACGACCACCTGATGCGCCTCCGCCTGCGTTTTCGAGAAGGAAAATTAGCCGCCATCGTCAGCGTCTGCGCCTCCCGATGACCATCTCTGACGTGGCAAGGAACAAATGTTTTGAGAATCTGCACGCTATCCTGGCGACTGTGCCGAAGGTGGATAGGCTAATTTTCCCTGGTGACTCAAACGCCCGCGTCGGCACAGACCATGCTGTCTAGAGAGGAGTGCTGGGTCCCCATGGTCCCGAGGACTCCAGTGGCAATTGCCTGCTGCCCCTACAAACTTGCGCACAACACCATCATAGCCCGCCTGCCGATGCGGAAGAAGGCGATCTGGATGCACCCTCGGTCGCGACACTGGTACCTGCTGGATTATGTCCTCGTCCGGAGGCGAGACCAATAGGAAGTGCTGGTGACAAAGACGATGCCGGGTGCCGACGGGTGGATCGATCATCACTTTGTCATCTCCAAGATGAGGATCCGCACTACAGCCGCAAGGCAAACCTCAAGAAAAGTGAATGCCAGGCAAATTAAATGCTGTTTTGTCGAATGTACCTGCCCAGCATCTCCATTTCAGAAACGAGCTGGCTCAGTGGCTAGCCAACCTTCCATTCGCCGACGAGGACGCCTCCAAGGGGGACCAATGGTGCCAGCTGAGGGACACAGTCCAGTCAACCGCCCTGGATGTCCACGACGGCTCGTGCTGTCTTCGGCAGGACTGGTTCGCGACATCAGCAATCTGTTCGCCTGGGAGAACCGGCTGCACAAAGCCTACGTTAGTCATCCTATCCAAAGCAGTCTTCTACGGAAGTCGTTGCCTTGTGCAACAGCGGCTGCGGAAGATGCAGGACGCCTGGACGACTCGTAAGGGCGAGGAGATCCGAGGGTACGCGAACCGTAACGGGTGGAAGAACTTCTTTGCCGCGATCAATTGTCATATGAATGTGTTAGCAAAGCGACCACACCCCACAAATACTGCAAACTCTTGTGCATGGCTTACCAGTATCTGATGGTGTCCCTACCAGGCGTCCGAACCATCAAGCGAATAAGATTCGTGTCTACGGTTGCCTACCTACGTTTTGATACTCGCATATCCGCCTGCATCGACAAGCAGAAACATTTCGAAACCCAGAGCTAGAGAGAAGTCATAACTTTTATTCGAGTGAACTTGAAAATCCCTGGAGAACTCTATACCAAGACGGTGCCAAATGTCCCCCGTGATTACAGCCCATAATCTTAATGCGTAAAAAGCATATGGTAGATGATTTCATGGTCACCGAGAGCTTGGCGCATCCATATTTACCCCTAATTACAGCCCCTCAAGCCCAGTAAGGAAAACTAAAGGTGACTGGGTATTGACAGGAAATAGTCTTATAAAGGAAGTGCGACACTGGACCACAATATTCGGAGGCATCAACTGATTGCTTCTATCGAACCCAGATCTGGATCTCTTGGGTTAAACGGAAAAGTCTATTTTTATCCTGTGCCCAAGGTAGGTAGATAGTTACCGTTCTCATGGTCGATTGATGTATCGCTGACCGATGAGGACGGAAAATCCGGAAATTGCTATTGCTTTGCGTTTACCGACAATGACCGTTGTTGACCGATTTATCTTTGCAACACTGCAGCCTCTATAGCGCAAGCTTAAACGTTACACTAAATACCCCCTTTCTGAATCTCAGTCAGGATAGATCATTGAATGTCTACTCTTATGTGAGCTATAGGAAAAGGGTCTGAAAGCGTGTGCTATGCCAATATCGGCAAACCATGGCCCTCGCAGCCTGCTATGCGCTGGCGATTCCCTGACACCTTGCTCCCTGCCGGTACATGCGCTTGCGCTACCGCTGGGTATACAGCTGGTGGGCATGGATGTCCAGTCACCGTCCTCGTCCTTTTGACTCCTCTTGGGGAGTTGCCGTTGTTGTTGTTGGGGTAAAATCCTAGTCAAGTGTATGCTGTGGATCAGGGGGTGTGGTGGTACGCCTAGGGGCGGGTCAAGCCGTGCCGACTATCCGCGCCCTCCCCCGTCTGCGGTCATCTTGACTCTGCCTTGACACCAGATCCAGGTGGGGGTGGAGGAAAGGCGGTGGATGCAACGCAAGTGTACCATCACTATAAACTAATCCACGCGCAAGTCACCGTGCCTGCTGCATCTTGCTGTATAGCCCACGGTGGACCTCGTCGGAATCGACAGTCGAACTGTCGAGCTGTAAGATTTCCAAAGCACGAACTACCTGCGACTAACATGATCCAATGTACTGTGTTTTGGCATCTGCCTAGTTGTGAACTACAGAACGGAAAGTCGCCATACTTTCTGTGCAACCAGCCCAGATTAGTCAACTTCGCTCCCGTATGCCCCTGAATATTCGTCTTTCTATCTGGCAGAGAATGGTCGCGGGGTTAACAGATGGCGCTTTATGTTCACTGGCAGATTGGAACTAGGCGGCATTTCATGCCCTCCCGATCGGGGATTGTATTATGACTTGACGACTATAAGGAATTATCCTCTATCTTGACTGTTCGAGCTCGCATCCGTTGGCATAGTTTGCCTTTCTATGGAGGAGCAATCATGTATCAGTGGGTCAGGGTCGCTGCTTCCAAATAATATGACCCAGGTTTTCTACTTAAGCTGAAAATTTCGAAAGTCAACGAGTGACTAATCCCAGATACTACTAAATCGATAACGAAATGAGTGCATCATATTTGCCGCTGGTGACTCTTGTTTTCTGCAGGCCTATAATTACTACTTTTCCCTATACCCCTACTATAGAGCCCCTTTCGAATCAAAAACACGTTTTAAAATGTCAGGTAACATTTGTTGGGATAGCTCGTCTTCAACTGATAAAGGATATAACCAAAAAGAAAAAGGCGAGAACCAAAGCTCCCTGTGCTTATTGACAGGCGGTTTTACAAAGTGAGGGCATTTGTATTTTACGATAGTTGACTCATATGCGTCTGTCAATTTGAGCATTGTACAGTGTGATCGATCTCAAGAAATGTTAGCCAAAATTCTGGAATGCGTTTCCAACTAAGGAGGATTATTTATGTGGGGTTGTTACACTGATTATCATGCAGCATAACCCTATAAGATTTCGGACTAGCCAGGATGTTGACTTTTGAACGCACTTTTTTGACCTCCTTTACAAAGCACACTCGGTAAAAAATGACTAATTAAATAGCATGCACTTTTCCTATTGATTTTCGATGTACTTATAAATTAAAACATATTTTGTCGAAAACATGCACAAAATATGCTTTCTTTTGCTTATTTGGTAGGAAACACACTGCCTTCATATTTCATGTCGTAAGAAGATGTATATTTAGATTTTTAAAAAAGTGTCCCAATTCCCGAATAATGTTCAGCCTGATCTGCCATTGCATCAATGTTTAGCAATTTCAGTCTACAAGTTGCATGCTTTCCGCGTAAGGCAAATCATATATTCCTCTATGCCTCTAAGAAGGTACCACATTGTCCATAAAATTTTGGACTGAATCCGGACTGTCTTGTACATTTCATGAGGAGCATTAGTAAACGGACATATGCGGTCCTGCATGCATAGACATTGGATGGTCTTAAAAATCCCATGATTAGAAACTTTTTAAAACCTAAATGCACACTTTCTCCGGACATAAAATATAAAGTCAGGGGGATTTGCTACCAAATCAGCAAACGAAAGCATATTTTGTGCATGTTTTCTACAAAATATGTTTGAATTTATAAGTCCATCCAAAATCAATAGGAAAAGTGCATGCTATTTAATTGGTCATGTTTTACCGAGTGTGCTTCGTAAAGGAGGTCAAAGAGAAGTGCATTCAAAAGCCGACATTCTGGCTAGTCCGAAATTTTATAGGGTTATGCTGCAGGATAATCAGTATAACAACCCCATTTAAGTACTCCTTCCTAATCGGAAGCACATTCCAGAATTTTAGTTAACATTTCTTGAGATCGGTCACGCAAACTCACAAATGCAAACTCACAAAATACGCGTATTTTACTCATAATTGCGAAGTTTCGAGAAAACCTTAATAGTAAAAAACTATCGACTACTGAGGCATTCGCCAACACCCTGCGGTAGAGCAGCCATCTGCAAGTGGCTAGCGGTGGAAGCAAAATTTCGCAGAGAATACCACAGGCTATGTTTAAGGAAACGTTCGTAGGCGAAAAATAAAAAAAACGGAAGAGGAGAAAATTAGCTCAGTGTGCGTGGAAAAAATTTAAACAGTTGTCTAACCAGGTGGTCTGCTGTCTCGAGAGAAGTCACAGTTTCTTGCTTCTGCAGAAATTACATCCAGATTTTACCTTGTAATCAATTCCCCTCCCTTTCCAACAAAAGTTGATTTGGCTGGACACGTTCAAGGGCACAAAATGTGGGTCTGCATTTAAAGTGGGCGTTATTTTTTCTTCATGTTGTGTCCTCTTTCCTTTCTCACCCTTAGCCTGGATCTGATTTTTTGTGTCATTTAACCCCTTTGGGGCTTATTCTTGCCTCCCCCTTCCTTTTGAGAGTGCTCCCTTGGAGGTGTGGGTAGACTATAACTATGCGCTTGAGGTTCAAATGCAATTCCACAGTGACCTCCGCTGTTCCCCACTCTCCTACCGTTAGGTTTCGAAGAAACAATGGAGAAATCAATGCCAAAGCAACTTTCGACTGACATCCCTTGCAAATGGAATGGCGAGGCCTCTGCTATCTTAGTGACCAAAGTATCGATAGGACATGGCTGTGTGTACCCCCTTGAGCCATCCTTCTATCTTGTGTCTTTTTATGAATTTAAAAAAGCGTGCAGCACAAAGACGACTTTTTCCTCTTTATGTATTTATGGACAACATGTTTCATTTTTTAAGGAGCCCCCATTACCACATTTTCCTGCTACAGGTGGTCTTGCACTATGGACCAGAGGAGAGGGGTACAAATACCTGTGTCCGACCGGAACAGCTAGCCTGGAATCCGAAAAGTGCCGACTCCCGATGAGTCAACGAATCCATCTGTCAAAGAAACTGAGTCAAAACCAAAGTAAGCCAGCTTACGAGGGTTAAAAGTACGCATTGGCGTAGGTTGGAACCTGGTGCGTGGGAATTGGAACAAGCGTTTATTTTACAAAGTAGCACAGTCGCCCTAGCGACGACCGGTTCAGCCCCTTCCTGATTGGTCACAGGGCATTCATCATCGGACGGACCAGGAAAGTCACATTGGGCACATGCCCCCGTGGGACGGATCGTTTTCGCGCGACCCGGCTATGGTTTAACAACCCTCCTCCTGACCGTAACATGAAGAATTCTTTTAGAGAAGATAATGCCAAAGTAACCTACTCAGATCGCCACCGCAGGTTGACTTACCACTGGCCGATTGCGGCGGGCGTCCGAGCAGTTTTGACATTTCTGGTGCCCCGTAAGTGGAAAGAAGTCTCGCACTGCATCGGTAGTACAGTAGATGTATAAGCTTTAGTAAACGTGGAATCAGCAAATGGTTCTGTCCATGAGTCCCTCTTTCAAAAAGGCAACAATGTTTTCTGGGAAACGTTGCTGAGGCCGGAGCATGGCGGGATGTACAGCAGGTGGGCTAACTCATGAAATGTTAACCGAAATTCCAAAATGCGTTTTCGTTTCGAAAAGATGAACTAAGTAGAGTTGTAATACTAATTACAGTACAGAATTCATTCATTCAGTCTTTTAATTGTTCGGTAGAAAATAACGTCTACTTCCAATGTTATACTCGAATGAAGGACATAATTCAGTTTTCAAAAACTTTCTCGATTCCCGAATAATTTTGAACCTGCTCCACCGTCGCATTTGCATTGAGGGTGCTAGAACTACAAGCCATGTATTTTCCGCGTACGGAAAACTACATATTTCTCTGCGGTACTAAAGGGGAACCATTTGGGTTCATAAAATTTAGCAGTTAACTTGATCCATATTGTTAACCTTACAAGCCACATTGGTAAACGCAGACACATGGCATTTTATGCATGGCCATTTTACGGTAGTTAAGTCTCACAAGTGGAAACTTTTTTAAAACCAAATTATGTCGCTCTCTTAAGTATGAAATTGAAAGAAGATGTAATTTTCTATCGAGTGGGTGAAAGGATGAATATTTTTATATATTTTTCTATAAAATACAGTAC
>CACRXP010000005.1:378495-507551 GCA_902702965.1 Spirometra erinaceieuropaei
ACTGTATAATTGGACTTTTAGGAACATCAAAAATCAATGAAAAAAATCAATCCTACATAAGTAATCCTTTTTTACAGTGTATAGTTTTTTCATACAGTCGGAAGAAAGTTCGTTCGAAAGCCATCATCTATAGGTAACTAAATTATTATAGAATTGTACTGCAGACTGGTTAGTTTTACAACCTTACTTAATTACTCCTTTCGAAACGAAAACGCATTTCGGAATTTTGGTTGACATTTCATGAGTTAGCCCACCTACCATAATGAGCTCAGATCTTGGTTCGTAGTCGTACCCGCAGTAGACGAACCCCAGCATAGCCCCTAGTCCTGACCTCTAACCCCTAATCCTAGCCCCTGACAGGTACGGCTACAAAATTAAAACCATGTAATGAAACCATGAACTGCAACGTCGCCGTGAGTGACCTATTCGATTTGGACGTATCAAGTGACAAACTTTTACTCTGAAAGTAAGTCTCCTTTTTCAAATGCGCTGTTCCAGTAGCTGGGTGTTTTAGATTCACTGCTTTCATTGGTCTCTCTAAGGGTTGAGACTTCGCTGCTCTAGAAGTAGTTGAATACCGACCAGGTTTAGCCGCGAAAGTTTGGTTTTCGACTAAAATCTGAGTTTATACAAGCTTGAAGAGGAATTAGAAAGCGGTTACATGGGCATCCAAGCTGTTAACGTTAAAACGATTTTCAGTCCACACACTGGGCACAACTTGCAGTTTGATCCGAGGCATAAATGTCGCCTTTGCAAAGTCGTTAGCTGAAGATTGCTGACGTATTACACTGCTTTCTAGGAATTCGCTTTATGTAAATTAGTTATTTCAGCTAAGGGTAACTTTTTTGCTCCTTCGAGAGGCATAGGGTTTCGAAGTACACTTTAACCCTTGGGAATGAGAGGCGGGTGAAGTGGATGCACGGATTAATTTCCACAAATTCTCAAGTCACCTCGGGCAGTTTAGCAAGCAAAGTACCAACGGAAACCTCTCCCATCTACCTATGTCAATCTGAGTTGCGGAGACAGTCATCACCACATTTTTATTGCTGATCAATGTCACTCAAATTAATTCCTCTCGAGAACTACTGAAAAAAGCTGTGATAACTTGTCCCGATATGTCATGTGACTTCTAGCAAGTTATCCCTTGAAACCATATGCTACACTGGTCTAGCAGTTGGCTGATTTGTTATTTTTGAAATGCCCGCCTACTTGCTTAGTATTTGGTTTTGAAGCGGCATAATGATGTCTTTTTCAAGTCCTCCCATCGAAAGCCCTCCCGAGACTGGGAAACGGGAATAGCTGGTCGAGGATGTCAAACAAGCACCCAGTGGCCTTTACAAGCTAATTTGATGTTGTAGTTTATACCTCTTGATAGATGTTTATCAGTAGAAGTCCGTAGCGGAAGTGAATCCACGTACTGCGCATGAAGCATTTGCATCAGCCGCGGTTGGCACAGCTACGTGGACAAGCTGTCTGAAGATGCCGACTTATGCTTTTTATTCCGCGCTCAGAAATATTGCAAGCTTGCAGGGGTGGTAATCGCCCATTGGGTAATAAACAAATAACTTTGCGTATATGCAGCTATTAGTTTTTGGTCTAGGCTGTCATCATTAGTAGGGGTTTTGCCGTCTCCTATGCTTCAGCATAATCCTTCATATTCCAAATTACAAATAATAAATCCTGGTTTGTTTGTTTTCTAAGATTTTAAGGTTATTAAACTGAGACTTGTAAATGATCTCAGAACTTCTTCTGCATATTTTGTAAGCAGTTTTCCTTTTAGTACAGTAGATGTGTTAACTCGTGAGATGTCAACCGAAATTCCGAAACGCGTTTTTGACTCGAAAAGATTTCTTAAGTAGGGTTGTAATACTAATTACAGTGCAGCATAATCCCAGAATATTCCGGGTGCTGGCTTTTAAGTAAACTTATTTTTGGTCGCTTGCAAAGACTGCCCTCTGCAAAAATGACTACCTAATTAGTATGAATGCTTCTCATTGATTTTCGACGCCTCGTAGATTTAAATATATTTCATAGAAAAAATGCATAAAATGTTTATTTTTTAACGATTTGGTAGAAAATTACGTCTTTAAATTTTATGCTTGAGAAAAGAGTAAAATTTAATTTTAAAAACTTTTCCAATTCGTGGATTGAGTCATATTGTAAGCTTTGCGAGAAACATTAGTAAATACAGCGACACGATGTTTTATGAAGGGAACTTTTATGGTCTTAAAAAATTTCACAATTAGAAACCTTTTTTAAACCAAATTATAGCCTTTGTTCGGGCATAAACGCGAGCACAAACAGACCGCTTGTTTTGCCACTACAATTGCTTAAACCCCCGTGTCCCTCACGCGCTGTTGAAATACATGCAGAAAATACCGCCTTCTGTCCCCGCATACTAAAAAAGTCCTTGTCGATTCCACTTCCGATTGATGCAAAAATCCCCAACCTTAGCAGAGACTTGGAAGTACAGAAATTATCTATGGAATAAGCTTCGATTTGGAGCCTACGACTGAAGTAAATGCCTTTGTTTGATGATAGTGATATCCAGGGAATGCTGGGTGTTATGTGAAGGTCCGGTTAACCAATTTGCCCTAACTGGAAGAAGGAATATGAGTTACCTCCTTTCGCCCTAGAACTCGGTTCTGAATCCTCTGTAGGCATTTGCAGTGGGCGATAACCAATGGGGAAGCGAGCGCTACCGGCAGAGCAGGAGAAAACGCGAAGTCGTTTGTGACATCTTTTAGGTCCAAGCCCAAACAAAGATCGTATTTGTCAATTGGTTGTTTCTTGAAGACGGAGCCAGAAGTCGTTTATTAGCTACATGACCTGTGTAGGACGATAAAAAGTCGCTATCTCATGACTGTGATTCGGCGTGATATTTAAACGTCAATATGTCACAGCACTAGCAAGGTGGGGCTACCCGGTGGATCCCGGAACTACCTCGAGGCTCCCTTTCGACTTCAGGTGTGAAATAGGACTTTAAGAACAGACGGTTGGACAGGGCAATAAGTACCCTTCGCACTACAGATAGCCCTAACGCCTGTCGGAATTAAGCGCAAGGCCACCTGTAGTGCAGGAAGGGGGTAATTGCAACCACGCCCTACTTAAAAGACATTGATTATCTCTTGGCTCTTCGGAATCATCTGCCTTGTGCCTCCCGTCCTTTGGCTTCGCCTCAACCCAAACTGCCAGAACTCTACCACGAGGGACATTAGTTGCTAATCACCCCCGTCCCCCGGAAGGCCAAGACAACTATCATGTCAGAAGCAGCGCATTTTAATTCCTCCTGACACTTCTCGTTAATTGCTCCTACACGCGAACTTCATTTGGATGACGACTGGTCTGAATGGAAGACGTGCGGCAGTTTGTGCGGTCAGCACAAAAGGAAGCCTCTTTCGTCCGGCTGGAACAGGAGTGTGCAGAGATTTTTTCCGCAGTAATTGGACAGCGACAAAGGCAAGAGATGTGATATCTGAAGTTAGATTAAGTCCGAACAAAGAGGAACTCCGCTAAGGGCATTTGGGCAGTGGAATTGGGCTCGTTAAAGACCAAGAATATGATAGCAGGTCACTTGCTGCGGCAGAGAAATCGGAAAGATACGCCTCTTCTCGCTATATCGAAGGTTCGGGTTTGCAGAGAAACACTGGAAGAAGATGTAACTTAAACCTAATGGTTTTCAAATCAGCAGGAGTGAAACAGCCATGTCTGACTCATCTTACCACGATTGAATAAGGCAAATCAGTTCGGACGAAGTAAAAATCTCATTTTCAACGTGACTGCAGTTCCCCGTAATATCATCAGTTATTTGAAACTTATCTGCCCGAGTCGGCTGAGAATGGGCACAGCAACTCAGCCCGTCTGTTAGTTCGCATGTGCGTGTAATACTAGGTGGATAAGACTAGAGCAAAGGCCTTTTGTAGCTAAGCCTACAGATGCCAAAATGACTTTTACGGTGTGAAAGCTACACGGTCCTACGCCCCCACTACAAATTGTGTGCCAACCAGCGGAGTTTTAGTTGACAGTTGAGATGCTGCCCTGAATGGAAGCAGTCTACACCAGGAGGGGGCCGATTACTGGCCGATTAAGTTGGCACTGCACTTTGCTCGGGGTTTGGAGTGCCAATTTTAACTTTTGGACGCCAATGCTGCACATGAACTGCCAACCGAAAGTAAGCAATGCGTTTTCGATCAGAAAGGATTACCCGGGCAGAATAATCCAAGGGTATTTCCCTCACTCCACGGTGACGGTTTTCAGATGAGCTTCTTCTCGGTTGTCTGAAAGAGCACATTTTATAAAAAACGACTACGTTAGATGTGCGACCCCGTAGAATGTTAATGGAAATTCAGAAATACATGTTTTAAGTTCAAATCATTATAAATTTAAAAAGGAAGATTTCCAAAACATTTAGATACCATCTCATAAGATGTAGATGTTGGACAAGACGTTAGTTGCTGTCGGTTGGTTGACTGTTTTACATGAAACATTTTAAAATTTATGACTGCATCGAAAATCGACAAGAAAACCTCACAATAGGCATGTACAATAGATGTGCTATCTAATTAAGTGTGAATCGAAGTTCTAAAGCGTGTTTTAGACTCCAGCAGATCACTCAGGCAGGGGTGTAATGCTAATTATCATGCGGCATAATCCTATGATTTTTCTATTACCTTTAGATGCCATCACTTGAAAGAATTTCTTTTCGTCTGTCTGCCTAAACCACACTTTGTAAAAATTGCTATTCATGTCACGCGATATTTCTCCCCTTATTTTCGATCTCTATAAATTCAGCCATACCACTTAGAAAAAGTGCACAAAGTATCCTCTTTTGCGCTCATTTCGTACAGCTTTATGTCTTTTTTCAAGTTTTTAACTTAAAGAGGTAGTGTTTTTAAAAATGTTTTCGATCCGCGAATCTATTTGGTCCACCTGCAATTATACTTGTATTTAGGATTTTCTACTTATATGATGCATACATTCCGTTAAAGGAAATTCAACCTTCTTTACAATGTTAAGAAGACGTTACATAGAACTCATTAAACTGCACAGTGGATGTGGTTTATTTTATGTGCTTTATATAAAGCATAAGACCCAGAATTTTTTAATGGACCTGGCTCATACTACTAGCACTGGCAAGTATTACTATACGATGCTGTATGAGTGAACATTTTGTGATCTTACAAAACGTGCAATTGCAAACCCTTTCAAACCAGCAGCCACCCATTTTTTGAGTTGAAGATTCAAAGCCCGCCTAATGTGCCACAAAATGAATAAAGAACGGATATTCTGTGCATGTTTTCCACAAAAGGTATGTTAATTTTTAAGGATATTAAAAATCGATTCCAAGAATTCATACTAATCAAGCTGTCACTGTTACCAAGCGTCACCTTTGTAGGCAGTTAGAAAGCAGTTCATCAGAAAACCGGCGGCTAGCCATGGCTGAACCATTTCGGGACTCTACTGCATGATGATTAATATTGTGATACCATTTATGTATTCTATTCTGGTCGAAAAAACGCTTTATATATTCCGGCTAACATTCCATAAGATACTGTGACCTTCTTTTGTAATCATCCGCCATTCTTGGAGAATTCTGCGTTCTCTTCCTCAGTTGAAAAATACTTGCCCGCTCGCGATCTTTAGAATGCTGTAAAGCCCAAGTTCACCTGAAATGAGGAGGTCTGTTTGCTTTCTGGAAGATTCGAAAAATACAATCCACATTTTTACTATAATTTTATATATTGCCCATATTTTTCCGAAGTCAGTGAGTAAGATGTCATTCTTCCACAGTTACTACCGATGAAAAGCGGACCCTACACTCTACCCTCGGCGAATCATAATCCAGCCTATCCAGAGTAACATTTATTCTTGGACGTGGTTTACGCCATCGGCTAGCTGGGTGAAATCCCAAGCCCTTACGGCTAGGCCAACATGAGTCTGCACTGTTGCATTAAATGCAGCTGAACAAAAAACCGAAAAAATATTGGTTGTTAAATTGTGGCTACATACACCAGGTTGCAAAGTAATTTGTGCATAATTCGTTTTTTCTTGGAGATCCAAGTTAGGTCTTCGAAGGTAGATAAATGGATCTTCACTTCTGTAAGCCATTGACCATTTTAAATGGTTATTGACAAGATGTTGATCAAAGTTTGAGGTACACGAGTCCAAATGTGAGACCCCTTATAACCGGAAGAAGATAAAGTAAATAGTACAATTTTTGAAGTTTGATTTTCGTAGTCTTGGTGATCGCTTCGAGACACCAACATCGTTATGTTGCCTATGTATTTGCCTAGCGCGTTCCAAAAATGCCTTTCCTGCGGACAGAATATGGTCCTAATTAATTTTGCCGGAGTAAATGTTGCAAATGTGGATGCCAATCACCGTTATCCTTTTTTCAGAAAATTTCTTACGTCAGCAGTCAATCTTAATTAAGTTTGACAATCCGTACACAGTTTGCTACGAGGGAACACTAATTGAACCTGGAGAGTTTTGCCGCACTAACGGTTGTCAATCTGAAAAAGTGATTTTATGATCCGTATAAGTTAGGTAAAGCGGGACCTAAATAAACACGTCAATTTCAGCAAACTGCTTTTGGATTTTAAAGTTCATATTTGCTAATTTGTTATCTGACATGCCCTAAAAAACAATGAGAATGCCTACTGGCAACCCCTTTTTTATTACAGCCACTTTTCCCTGAAGTTCGCCGATATTTCATTAAGATCCGCGGAAAGTAACATCAAAAACTGGCAGTTTCAACTTTCGAGCATATGGTGGGATACTTCCTGTGCGATTTGGCCTCTGCCACTACGCAATGTGGAGACGGAAGTAATGGAGTATTAACAGTTTAACCAACGCTTTCATATTTATATGGATACTGCATTACATATTTATAAAAGTAGAACGGTGTCTAAAAACAAGCTAAGATATCAAAAGCGACTCCAAAATTGAGGTAAATGTGCAGTTTTTGTCAATAGCGGAAAAATTAGCAGCGATTCGCGGGAAAGTGAAAGGTTTGAATAAATATTCCAGTCTCTTTTAAGGCCTTACCTAGGAGAACGATGGAGTACGTGGACAATCGCCAGAAAAGTATGACATCAAGGTAGTTTTTGGAGAGGTCGCTTGTTAAAGAATTTCAGACAGGTTTCGCATCCACTGCCCTGCTCGAGTACGTTTCCTTTTACAGTAGGTGGGCTAACCCATGATATGTCAATCGAAATTCCGAAATGCGTTTTGTTTAGAAAAGGTTAAGTAGGGTTGTAAAACTAGTTAGCCTGCAACATAATTCTATAATATTTCAGTTACCTCAGATTGCCGGCTCTCGAATGAACTCCCTTCATTTGCATGCAAAAACTACACTTTGTAAAAATTGACCACTTAAGAAGCATTCATTTTTCTCATTGATTTTCGATGCCCCTAAACTTTTAATTATATTTCGTGCAAAAAAGGCATAAAAATATTCATTCTTTTGCTCATTCGATGGAAACTTACATCGTATTCTACTTTTATACTCGAGCGAGGGACATAACTCGGTTTTAAAAAAAGTTTCTATTTGTGAGACTTTTAAATACCGTAAGTGGTCGGTCATAAATTGTCATGTCTCTGCATTTACCAATGTGGCCTGTAAAGTTAACGATATGGATCAAATCCACTGTTTAATTTTCTGAACCCTGTATGGTCCCCTCTTAATTCCTTATAGAAATGAGTGGTTTTCCGTACGCGAAAAGTAGACGTCTTGCAGTTTGGAGACCCCGAATCCAAGCGTAACGGAAGAGAGGATTCAAAATTATTCAGGAATTGGAAAAGTTTTTGAAAACCGAATAGTACCCTTCCTTCGGGTATAAAATTGGAATAAGAAGTATGTTTCTACAGAATGAGTGATAGAGTGAATATTTTTATGCATGTTTTCCATAAAATATAATTGGACATCTAGGGGTCATCGAAAATCAAAGAGGAAAATTCATGTTACATAAGTAGTCATTTTTTTACAGAGTGTTGTTTTTGCATGCAGCCGGAAGGAAGTCCTTTCGAAAGCGGGCATCCTGAGGTAACTGAAATATTCTAGGATTATGTTGCAGGCTGACTAGATTTACAACCCTACTTAATCCATCTTTCCAAAACGTAAACGCATTTCGGAATTTCGGTTGACGTTTCATGAGTTAGCCCACCTACTGTATATCAGCGATGGGGTCTAATTTTCGGACGAGTCTACAAATACTACTTAAACGGCTATCTGCATGTAAGAGAGCACCCAGAAATTCGCTTGCCTAGTATTTTGTTTTACAGGTCTTGTTGACCAAAGCCATTGAATCTGTCATTTCTGGCAGTTAACTTGAGACTCCATAAGCCACACATAGATGCTGTGCTTTCAAAACCACTCTGTAACCCAGCGCAACCCATTGTCCTCAAAGAACACACAGAAATAATACAAAGAGGTGGTCTCCTGGTACAACAACGAATGTATCTGCAGATTTTCATTAAGATATCTTCGTTACTGATCAACTTCCTAGCACGGACCCTATGAAACAATTTATTCCTCTGACGTCCATTTCAAAGGAAGCAAGTCAAGTCCTCCTTGTCCCAGGTAACCGCATTTTGTGTAATGCAGAATAGGAGAAAGTACACCAAATTCTCCTGGAGCAGTAGGCAGTTGGCTAACCGCCGTACTGCATTTCACACAAACTCTTGGGGGATACCAAGTACAAATTCACAAAAGATATATCTTTCAATGTTGACTTACTTGTGCTGTTTCAGTTGCTTAGTTATTTGCATGGAAAGAGCTCATGTACTCTTGAAAACTTGAGTTCAATAATTTTTTACGATTTTCTAGCCTACGACATCTCCACTTTTCCTAACACAGGTGTTTTTCTAATAATACTTTCCATAGTTCCTTTATTTCTTCATTTAACTAAAGGTCGTGCATTATAAATTGGGGTTCTGTTTGATGCGCCTAAGCCGGTTTGGGACTTTTAGCAAATTTACGCACATTCCCCGTATTACGTCTTCTACTGTAGGACTGGCTGACTGACAGGATGTCAAATCTTCGGATTGAGCGTCTGTCTTGCCTAAAGTGAATTAAAAATGCGATTATGCAAGCTCGCGTTTATGCTGAAATAGCATTTTCAAACCCTAATCGCCTGGCAAATACGCTCAAAAGCTGTGGCTGTTGCTTGGCATTACCTCGTACATAAAATTCGCACGTAAAATTCCTTTTAAAATCGGCGACAATCTAGCCCTCCCGAAATATGACATCCTAAGACATTTTGCATGCTGTCGTTTTACTCGGTAATGTTTCAGAGAGTATGGAAAAACTCGATTTGTTGTTAACGAGATAAATACATTCTCCCGCTTTTAACAGCGAAAGATGCATAACAATAACAACAAGATTTTTTACAAAGCAAAACATCTGCACCTAAATTTTAAGAGAATACTTTTACCGAGTTCAAAAGAGTTTGCATGGAGCAGTATTTGACTTATTGGACTTCCTCCGAGCAAACTCCTAACTTCCGGACGTGTACATCCCAACTGTCTGAGGACGAGGGGATGAGCAGTAAGCGAAACAGTGTTGTGCCCGAGCCTCCGTAAGAACACTGAATCTATCAATTTTCAGACAATATCCTGACAATTTTTTCAGCAGAGATGATGTCTAGATAGGGTAACGCGAGTCCACCACGCACATCAGTAAAGATGTTTCCACCCCCCGCGCCTCCAGCTTGAGCACAATACTTCGTCCTGATGCTTTAGTTTAACGTCGACCAGACTGCAGCGAGGCGTGACACGGATGATGAAATGACAGACTTACCAGCTCGACTCAAGTTTGGTAGCCTAGATGGGAGAAACTTCCTGCTTTTGCTGTCTTCATAATTCGACATCTTTGCTGCGTGACTTTGTTTTTGACCTTGTTGAATCCAGTCTCATCCGAAACTAAAGGGGCGTTGTTCCATGGATGACACTTAAAACTCAGTTGAGAGTCTAGGCACTTGTCAGAGCTTTCGGTGTACCTACTTGGCGCTTTGCATTTTTTGCCCGCATAAATAATGCTTCTCGGCCAAAGTGCGTGGACTGGAGGCGCTATCTGGTAGAATCCGAGGTGTGAAGTGGGTTGTAGCTGTCGAGGGCTCTGTAATGCTGATTATGAGTAAAAATATAGGTTTAGAAATATAGA
The DNA here is from genome assembly GCA_902702965.1 of Spirometra erinaceieuropaei. Lineage (NCBI taxonomy): Eukaryota > Metazoa > Platyhelminthes > Cestoda > Diphyllobothriidea > Diphyllobothriidae > Spirometra > Spirometra erinaceieuropaei. The sequence continues at coordinate 388,658 of CACRXP010000005.1, forward strand.
GTGAGTGTAGTCTTTTCTGAAAAGAATTCTGCTTTTCAACTAAAGCGACTTTATCACAATGGTTATGTTATCTCATAAGGTGTTAACAGAAGTTCTGAAATATGTTTTAGGTTCTAAAAGATCAGTTAAGTGGTATTTCAGCATAATCGTAAGATATATCAGTCACGGCAGGATATTGGCTTTTGGAGGGGCTCCTTTTTGGCCGTCCGCAACAACCACACGGCAAAAATGATCATTTAAGTAGTATGAAGTTTTCCCGTCGATTTACGATGTACTTAAAAGTTCAAATATCTTGCATAGAAAACGTGCATAAAAATATTCCTTCTTATGCCCAAATGATAAAAATTACGTCTGCGTCAGATTGTATATCCGAAGAAAGGACGTTTTCAACTGCCGTATAATTTTTCGCCCCACATGGGATTGCACTTCCAATCAGCTTTTACAAATTACACACTGAACCCATCTTGTCAAAAGAATAACATATTCTAAGGCGGTTAGGATGACATTACATAGAAATCATAAGGCTGTGTAATTGATGTGGACCAGGTTACATCCTTTATAAGAAGCGTAGGCGACAGTGACTTTGTGACGCTAGATAAATGGACACTATACGGCCTTAAATATGGCATGATAAGGAAACATTTGAAACCAAAAAAACCGCTAATCAAATAAAAAACTCGGTGGACTCATCTTGCAGCCAAAGGACAGCAAGAATGAATTTCGGATGTATGCTTAGCGTATGATACTTTTGAATTTATAAGGACGTCGAAGATCAATGAAAAAATTCATACTACATGAGAAGTCCTCTTTTACAGCGTAGTTTTTCAGACGGCCGAAAAAAGCTCACCCCTAAAGCCTGCATTCTGGCCTGACTGAAATACCTTAGGATTATGCTGCATGATAATAAGAATTTCAACCGCGCTTAAAAAGACTTTTGAACCAAAAACCTTTTTCGGACAGATAGATAGATAGCACATCTAATTTGCTAGCTGTTTTTTTCCGTTTCGTGATTAGTGTAAGCACCTATTAGATTTGTCCGTTTCAAACGGGAAAAATAATGCTTTACTCTAGCGAATAAATCTCTTTATTTCTCTTTTTCAGTAAGCTTTGAAAGTTTAAGACAGTCGACTGGTGCATGGGAGGAATAGAGATGAAGTGAGGCCGACACCGAAGAGCAGATCCTCAAGACACATCACTGCATTTTTCACGGTAATAGATTCGACGAATACGAACCTGTGGTAGGGGGCGCTCAAGCCCGACCAGCAGCCGCACAGCGGCGCATGATATAGGCAGAATGACATTACTGACAAAGGCAAGGAAGACCGGAATGGTCATTTCTGGCTTATTAGCCATCGTCAGCCCGTCGCAATCAACTAGGAGTCGTGGCTTGGAGAGTTGCCAACCGACGGAACTGGCCATTCCTCAAAGAAGTGCTTTGGAGTGACTGATGAACTGATGGCCAGACTGCAAAGGACATTTTCGAAATGCGACTTTTGTGGCACACCGAAACATGTGAAATCCAAACCGCCTTTGCAAAAGTCCCCCCCATGTAGTTCGGATCATATCGTATGTAAGGCTCACGAAGATGGATTGTTTCGCCCTGCCAACCACTGTGGGCGCGTCCTCCTCCGACAGTCTCGACATTGTGTGGTCATCACAGTCAGGTGAAGGGGGAGTGCGTTAGATACTTCGCAAGTCTGCGTCGCAACAAACTAAGGTAACAATCGGGAGATGGCACCCAAAAAATCCGCCCGACCAAAGCGGCCTGTCTTACGGAACAGGTGGTAATAGGGGTTTTATGGGTGGTGGCTGGTCGGGATGTACGATAATAGCCGACGGAAAGCCTTATTTGAACAGATGAATGATCGAAGTTAGTCCGCTCTCCGTTCCGTTATTAAAAAATGGGTCGCTAAAGGCATTATAGCGGTAACGGACGAGTGGAGGGCGTATAATCGTCCTCCCTCGGAAGGTTATATACATTTCTCTGTTGACCACTCAAAGAACTTCAAGACGGCATACCAATGCCATTGAGGCATACTGGAGTAGACTGAAAAGGAAACTCCGTGAGAGAGGCCCTGTATGTGGTCCAGCTGTGTGGGCTCACATAGACGAAGTACAGTATCGTCTTTTTGGCCTCAATGACAAGTCTTTGACAGATGCCTGGGAACTGTTCCTGTCCCATTTTGTGCAGATTTATCCTATTTAAAAGTGATTTTGTTTGGTCATAAACTGCCACAATGCGAATGTATGCCGTATATTCAGGTATACGTGTGTAAGGATGGGGAAGGTTGGGTAACATCAACCATTGTGCATGTAATCTCCTGCGATGTTCTTTCGGCCAGCCCATGTTAGACCGTCCGGGAAAGTCGAAATAGTGCGTGAAAGTAGGCCTGCAACCGTTGATATAGCCTAAAAGCGGTTGAGTCAACTGTTAAAGGTATTATTTCTAGGTAACGGATTTTTTGGGTGCCATCTCCCGATTTTTACCCAAACTAATTCATATACTAGTCGTCAGTGCCACGTCCAATCTATGGGAAACATGGTGAACGTCGCCGTTTGCGACGACCAAACTACAATAACGCTTTCAGCAAATTATCCATTTGTGGGTGGTTTTTTTGAACGCTCCTATTCGTATTCGGCGTCAATGATCTCCGTTGTTTTTTTTTCAGCCTATTCGGCGTTGTAACGGATAAAGTAGATACATTCCCCACAAGAAAGCCCTCCTTACAATTTTGTCAGGCTCGCAAACAATGTATATTGCTTTATTGATTCAGTTAGTGAGTTTATATTAAGCTAGACTTCGTCCTCAAAACTGGGTCCCTTCGGCAGTCGCTAGTGTACTGAACCTTGCGGAAAAGAAAAAAAGCAATAAAAACAAGTATCATTCTTGATGGCCAAGGCGCCTCGTGCCAGCGTTGACTCCAGGGAAAAAGAGGCGCTATGATTAACTTTTGCCTTCTCCCTGCTGTTTAAATAACATTTGGTGAAGTCGATTCTCAGGCAGGATGCCACAGCTGGAGGAAATAAATCAAGATCTCGAGCTCTTCACTTTTAACGGCTTTTTGTGCTGATTCCTATCGTCGCTGTTCTTCTCTCAGAGCGGAAATTTCGAAGAATGCTTCTCAAGATACTTTGCTCTATCCCGAAAGGATGCCACCTAACTGCTCTGCAGTCAACAGCGCTTTTAAGTTACCAATTCTCACGACTTCCATTTTCGGCTCTCGCCTCCCAGCCCTCCACAATGAGGCCCTGTGTCTTCGGCCTTCACCGGACCGACCTTTCCTCCAGCGCACACGTCCCCTTCAATAGCCTGGGCTGGTGAACAGATAGTAGGCGCGTAATGTTAACAATAGGCTGTCGCTGTTGCTGCCGTCGTTTTTGTTGTCTGCCCCATGACACTACCACCACCCCACTTCCTACCGTCCATGTGTGTCTCAAATTCCCCTTTATTCTTCCACAGTGGGATCTGCCACCGACCGCAGAATTCACCCCGGAGAGACACAGATGAATGAGGAGGGGAAGGGTGAGGGGGTGGCACCGGGTTGACGTCGGGTGTGGGGAGAAGGCAAATATTGCTGCGGCATTAATGCTGAGGGTCCTGGTTCCACCCTCCACCCCCTCTCCGCCTTATTGTTGTCCACATCGACGTGGCCAGAGATACAAAAACTTACAGGGCGGATGGTTGAAGGACAAAAATTGAAAATCAGGATGATTAATGTGGCATGAGAAGATATGGTCGTCCTTGGAAGCGTGTCTTTTGACACATTTACCGCGTCCAGGTGCTGAACAGTCGAACAAGTCCAATTTTCTGCAGCATGCGTACGCAGGCGCAGAAGGGAAAATTGCACTTAAATAAAAGTAGCGGAGAGGGTACGTGATAATTTGGTGCGAAGCGCCACTTACAATTCCACCGATGATTAGCAGGGTACATTTGAAGGTTTTCTGCAAAGAAGCGGCACCCAAACCTACAACTCGCACAACTAGCTACTGAAAATGCGCGCTCGTTAAACGGCCTTCACTTCACGCTCAGTTCACTCAGCTGAACATATTGTTTTACTGAGCAAAAAATTTTACGATTTTTCTGCCTGAGACGCTCCATGTCTGGAACCCTTGAACCACCTAACTGAGGTCCTCGATTGGGAGTTTTTGTAGGCCGGGGAACACCTTGGCCAGCTCTCAATTTTAAATAAACGGAATGAAGGCATCACAGTTGTTAAAGCTATCCCGATGCGCTCAGAAGGCGATGTAGGAGACGGGCACAGTATGGATTTGTGACCCAAGACCAAGAAAAGCACGACGACGCATGGCACGCCTGGTCGAGCCAGCTGCGAAATGTATTTGTTAAATCAACTAGCCAATCACAGCGTGCGGCATCATCGAGCAAGCGTGCTGCCTTCGCTCACACGCGTGCAGCCCAATCACTATCTGGCCGCACTATCGTGCCTTTTTCGCAAGGGATTCTCGAGCCAGAAGAAAATTCAATCGATAAGGACGCGCGCCGAATAAACAAAGCAAAATTTAGCACATTGGATACCGTGCTACTCAGGCTGGTAGAGGAAAGAGGTTGTTTCCGGTGGCCACATTTCGTTTATCTCTTCCAGTCATCGCGGCATAACAATATGAATTCCGGGAACCCTTTGGGAAGGAGACTTGATCTCTAAAACAAGAATTTTACTTGCCTTTTTGTTTCGGGTCTATTGCACGCTATATGATGGAGTTTATTAGCAAATAGAGTCAGCGGATGCGCAAGGGGTATTTTAGTTATAGACCACAGATGTTAGGTAACTGCATGCACTAAAATTAACCGCTTCAAATTCCATCTAGATAGCTGTACAGTGAGTGACCGATCTCTTGAAATGTTGACTGAAATTCTGAGATGCGTTTTCGTTTAGGAAGGATTACTTAAGTGCTGTTGTACTACTAATTATCCTGCAGCATAATCCTATAATATTTGGGAATCGGCAGGATGACAGCTTATGAATGCCCTGATTTTCAATCTCCCCTAGAAGCCGTACACAGCAAAAAATGATTGCTTAAGTAGCATGCATTTTTCACATGGATTTTCAATGGTCTTGCAAATTCAAGTATATTTTATAGAAACTGAGAACAAAATTATGATTTTTCAGTCGTTTGATAGAGAATAACGTCATCTTTATATTTTATACTCGAAGAAGGAGTACAATTAGGTTTCAAAAAGTTTCTAATTATGAGATTTTTTAAGACCGCGCAATGTCCATGTATATATCATCTTACCCGTCCGTTTACCACAGCTCCTCATGAAATGTGCTACATAGTCCGCGTCCATTGCAAAACTTTATGGAGTCTATATGGTATCTTTTTAAAGACATAGGCACATATGTGATTTTCTTTACGCGGAATGCATGCACCCCGTAGACTGAAATCACTAAGCGCTAACGCAACGACTGATGAGGCTCCAAATTAGTCGGAAATTAGGAAGCTTTTTTAAAACTTAATTATACTCCTTCTTCGAACATAAAAACTGAAGATGATGTGATTCTCTATCAAACGACTAAAAGAAAGCATATTTTTGCTCGTGCTTTTTATAAAATATATTCGAATTTGTAAGACCATCGGAAATCGATGCTACTTAAGCAGTCATTTCTTGCCAATTTCGGTTTCTACAGGAGACTAAAAGCAGTGAATTCAGAAGCTGACATCCTATTGAGTCCGAAATATTATAGGATTGGGCCGCACGATAATCAGTATTATAACCGCGCCTAAGTAATCCTTCCCAATCAAAAACGCTTTTCAGAATTTCGGCCAACTATTCATGAGATCGGTCACACACTGTACTTGGTGCGACATTTGCATAGTCGTTCGTATCAGGATCGTCATTCATCGTAGTTTTGCCACCAGTTTTAGAGCATGACGCGACAATTACTCGGCAATTTAGCTCACCGTATCTGCTATTGGACACAGTCCTCACCAGTGCACTCAATACATGACAGTCTTGGCTCGGAATAGTGGGGGGAAGATCTCTGCGCTTGTTGATGGACTTCCGACCGGAGTACCAGGATTCGGTCACATGAAAATGGCATTCCCTAGTCTATTCTGATCGCAGGACGAAAACTGGTAATTCCGTTTGGACTTGGAGATGAAGGTCTGCAGTTCACAAATCCAGCCGCAAGGTTGCTGGCAGTCATTAATTGCGAGGTTCTACCGACAGCGACATGGGTAATAGAATGGCCGTCTTTTACTCAGTAGCAAGTACACATAGCTCCCAACAGGCAGCAATCACCCCTGACGGATATTTTGACTCAGTTGACATAGGGGACTCATTAGTCTATGATTCTACAAGCGTCGCATGCAACAGCGTTCACCACGAGCCGCATGAAGTTGCCGCAGGAGCAACTACTTGGGCGTTAATTGGTTTATACTGAGACATACTTGCGCGGCATCTCTTGCACTCTCTCCTCCCTCATCGACTAGGCCTCAATAGTAAGACTGTACCAAGGCGGCCGGTGGGTCCCGAACGCAGTGAATAACGAGGCTAAACAGCCAGCTTCGATGTGTTGTACACAACCTGGTTCCCATTCTATATTCCTGGCTTCTACAATGGCGGTGTGGATCTCCCATGCGTGAGATCGCCAAAAAACGACCGTACTTAAAGTTAGGGTCTGGCCCTACGGAGTGAGTCGTAACATTGGAGTCGGCATATCATTCCTCCTCACTGGGGATGCGTTCTCCAACATCCTCGGTTGAACTATCCTGTTTTTTCAAGGTACTTTGCCCGCAGCCGCCTCACGGCGAAATTTCCAGTTCACGAAATCTACTACGTACCATGTGTCCTATAGTCTTGCTCTTTTGACGAATCGCACTGTGTGTAGAATCTACAAAACCAAAGAAAATTGGAAGGGAAGTTCGGGAGTGAATTATGAGGTCTCGCCAAAATCTCATAGTCAACATCACAAAAGTTCGGAAAAAATGAGATGAAATAAGCCAAACTTCTGCAGACACCATGGAGGAAACGATGCTGTTCTCGCTGTAAGTTCAACGCTTTAATGCCGAAATTATTGACCGACGCATTAAATCGCTGACACTTGAACGTGCAAGAGGGGTCCGACTTTGGAATTTATCAGGGAAGTTGTATCCGAGACACTAAATTTTCTCGACTGTATTGTGAGGCATGGAGGAAAAACATTAATTATTTTGCGCAAATGATGGGAGAACGGTCGTAGGCGAGGAGCTAAACCCACAGGCCAACTGAGAAACTCGCTTACAGCATATAAGGCTTTTTCCTCTTCCGTAGTCTGGCGAGAATAATATTTTTTCATAAAAAAAGATGCGTATTTTTTGATATATTGAAGGGAACTAGCATGCTGGCCGCTGGATAATTGAAAAGGAGGAAGTCTCCTTTTTGCAAATTCTCAAAGGAGTCAGCGAATGGGCATTATGTGTTTAACAAAATTGGCCTAATTGTGCCACGCATCAAATAAATGGCTTCCGAACAAATAAAGAGCTGAATTTAGAAACATTATTCAAGGGACGCTTCACGCTATTCGAAATTGATACTTCGTTCACGCCCTTCAATTGAGACTTAAATGTTTGTTTTTCCTAATGCAGAGCTTAAGTAAAGCGAAAATTTGTTGAAATAGACGTCAGTGAACATTTGAAGGGGGCAAAAATAAAACAAATTTACTAATCTTTTAGTCAGCCCACGCTAGAGTTTTGTTTGGGTAAATGTCGTTGTTATCATTGGCAGTCAGGGGCAAAAATTAAGGTTATATGAGTGTACAGACAGTTTTAAAACACCGTAGGCTAATTAAGGTATTGGGAAAGATAGAATAGTCTTCGAAAATCAAAAGTTAAACGGTAGTCCAATGACAATATGTTGTGAAACTAACTGCGAGCAGTGAGCCTGACCTTTCCAAGCCACTTTATGAAGGAGCAAAAGACGAATTTACTAAGAAGATAAAATATGATACCTGTAAACATTACTGTAAGAGCACATAAAATCATAATTGTAATATTAGAACCTTATCACTGACCATGAACACAGGACACAGACTGTCAAATAAAGCAAATCTATGAGGAAAAGTTGCAGCGTTTCTGCCTTAAGGAAAGTTGGAATAGCACTCTTTCGTGCTGTAATAGCAATCGTGCTGTCATTCTACATCTGTCATAACATATCGACCTTGAGACAGGAAGACGGTTCGATTGACCATGTTGTAGTTTGAATGCACTTACAAGTGTGTCAAAGGAATCACTGTCTTCATTGGGTCATGTTCGAGAGGCTGATCGGTGATTATAAGATTTGAACGACAGGAACAGAACAACATGAACACATATGGCTATGAGCACACCATTTTCCATGTATCAAGAAAGATTTTTCACAAAATCATTGTAAGGGTTGAATTCTTGAAATGTCAGAGAATACTCCTGCATTTTCAGTTATCTTCACCGACTGCCTGGATTCTGGGTCCTATAGTTTCTGCTCGTTGCCGACAGTTCGGACCGACGATGTCTATCGAGTATTCCACAGCAGGCTAAGAGCAGGCATAATAACTTGCACAGCATCTACCGCACTCTCTCCTCGTCTTCCACCTGGGTCCGGTGTCAAGACGTAGTCAGGAAGACCGGAGGCGGGAGCGGGCGCTGGCAGCTGGCACGGCCGGACCCGCACCTAGGCGTACCTCCCCACTTTCTGGTCCACGGCACGCACTTGACTAGAATTTTAAACAACAACATATATGGGGGCGATAAGGATCCGAATTGGCGCAGCATGGGCCCGCCACCGAACCCCCAAATGTCGGCACTTTTATGGGGCGCATTTCCGATAACACACACCAAAATGCGATCTAACCCCCGTGTTGGTCTAACGGATCTACCGCGTGACCGGTTCAGGGGGCATATTCTGTCTATTAAAAGCGTCAACACAAGATTACTCTTGAAAGCATTTACTCAGGCATGCACCTCCACGCAGACGACGCTTTGACTCATGTTTTTAAGCCCATCCTAACATGACGCATCATCACCGAAGAACATGAACATCCGAAAACTCCACTCGGAAAACTCCTAAGTGGCGCACGATTTAGGCAGAATAGCATCACCGACAAAGACAAAGGAGAATTATCTGGCTATTTCTGACTTATTAACCGTCGTCAGCCAGTCATACCTAATAAGAGATCGCGGGATCGAGCCCCAAGTGTTGCACACTTCGGGGTTGAGTATGAATGGCTGACGACGGCCAATAAACCAGAATTGGCAATTCCAGTCTGCCTTGTCATTGTCGGGGATGCTATTCTGCGTATATCATGCATCGCTGCGCGGTCGCTGGTTGGGCTCGAGAGAGAGAGCCCGTAAGGCATAACGGGACGATTGAGTTCCGTAAAACGATCGGTGTGCGTCCCTCTACCTTTCACGGGCGTTTTTTAACAGGTATTTTGGTCTATGCGACTTCAAAACTTGCCTTTTCCTACATCCAGAACGACAATTTGACATTATGTCACATATTATCGTCATTTTCAACAGCAAAGTGACGAATTTTGCCATACTCTTAGACAGTTAGCAGCCCGGTCAACTGAGCACGTGCCGAAGTGGCCGTTTAAGACGGAAAATAATGTACCCAGGAGCTTAACCACAAATCGCCTATTGGACACGGGCCATACGGTAGACCCAATGGTTACATTTAAGGTTAAGCTTCGAACAACGACTGGGTGCTTCTTGCGCTTTGCAGAGGCCGCTGCAATACGGAGGAGGAAACCAGAACTCTGTAAGCAGTTGGACCGCGTGATCAACCTCGCACTGCCATGGCAAGGATCGATAATGGACGTAACTTCATTCCCATATCCGTCTTCCGACATCCTCCCAACCCCTTTCCCCACCCCGCCTCCTCAGAATGACTGACCCACTCGTTGCAGTTTTGATCACACCCCGCAAGTTTTCACTGTAATCTGAACTCACTTGCTAAGATGACTTCTCTCCCCGCCGCCCTCCCACCATGCGCACCCCCAATCCAGACCAACAATCCATGTTTCATTTTACCTATCACGTTTCATCTCTCCAGGTCGATATCTGATTGAACAGTTCACCTTCTCTTATAAATACGCAAAGACCGTGTGCAGTTGAATAACAGCTCACGAAATTTATGCCGCCGATAAATTCTGCATGTTTAGTCGCCTTGCTTAGTTTAAATTTATTTCGGGAAAACAGGACTTCATGTCGTTAGTGGAGATTATCAGAATTTATGGCGAATGTATGTCTGATCCACTCTCCAGTACGAGTGAATCAACGCCCACGCAAGCAAACCTCACTTTCAAAACAGAACAAAAGTCTGTAATAGAAGCCGAAAACCTGCATATTTAATAGCTCAGGAGCCTTTAATTTCGTTTTTGGCTAAGTCATTCATCTATGGCTGAACTGGTTGTCAACAGGAATGCGCCAGTCAGAGATGACCTTGTTTTTGGATTACTGGTACACACATACTACGCAGGGGAAACAAGGCTTAATATAGCGAAAATCAAACGCTAAAAACAAAAAGTTCGTCAGTGGTGTATGAAATTCGGGATTTTTCAGTGCGAGTCGAAAGTCCGACCATGTCGAATTGACGTGCAACATCTAATATAGCACAAAAAATATTAACCAAACTTTTAACATGAGTTTCCCAAAAAAAGAATGATTTTAGTGGAGTTGTAATATTACAGTAGGCGGACTGTAAATGTCAACCGAAATTCTGAACTTCGTCTCCGTTTTGAAAAGATTAATTAACTAGTGTTGTAAAACCAATCATCATGCAGCATTATTCTATAATAATTAAATTAACCCAGGACGCCGGCTTTCGAACAAACTTCTTTTTGGCTACAACCGAAAACCATACTCTGTAAAAGATGACTAAATATGCAGCATGCATTTTTTCATTGATTTTCGATGCCTTTAAAGATTCAGTTATATTTCATGGAAAACATGTACAAAATATTAATTTTTTGCGCATTCAGTAGAAAATTACGTCTTATTTCAATTTTGCACTCGAAGGAAGGGTATAATTCGGTTTTTAAAAGGTTTCTAATTGTGAGAGTTTTAATACCGTGAAATGGCCCTTCACAAAACGTCATGTCTCTGCATTTACAAATGTGGCTTGTAAAGATAACAATGTGGCTCAAATCCACTGTTTAATTGTATGGACCCTATACTGTCTCCCTTTATTGCCGTAGAGAAATGTATGGTTTTCACTAAGCAGAAATTATACGGCTTGTAGTTTTGGAACCCTGAATGCAAATGTAACGCAGGTTGGGTTCAAAATTATTCGCGAACTGGAAAAGTTTTATAAAATCAGATTGTACCCATTCTTTGAGTGTATAATTTAGAGAAGACGTAATTTTCTACTGAATGAGCAGAGGAATGAATATTTTGCGCATGTTTTCCATGAAATATAATTGAATCTTTATGGGCGTCGAAAATCAATAAAAAATGCATGCTACATAATTGGTCATTTTTTTTGCGGAGTATGGTTTTTGGATGTAACCAAAAAGAAGTTTGTTCAAAAGCCGGCGTCCTGGGGTAATTGATTATGAAAGAATTATGCTGGGCGATGATTGGTTTTACAACATTACTTAATTAATCTTTTCAAATGAAAACGCATTTCGGAATTTCTGTTGACATTTCATGAGTTAGCCCACTTCCTGTAATTGTTGCCCTGCATAATCCGAAGATATTTCAGCATTATCAGGATGTGGGATTTTAACTGGCCACGTTCCGGCCGCCTGTGAGACCTCCACTGGTAAAGGGGGCTTCCATCGATTTCGATGCTCTTATAAATCTAAACATATCTTTAAGAAACCCTGCACAGATGTATTCTCTCTTATGTTTATTTGGTGGCAAAATCCGTCTTAAATTGCACAGCTTAATAAACGGTGGGGAGGCATTCTCAAAATGCTTGTCCTTCCTCCCAGATATCACGTTCGGTCGTACTCAGCATAGAGTATATCTTTTGTGAAATTAACACCTTTGTAACCGGTCATGCTGTAGTATGCATTGAGGGTTACTGGATCTAATAATTCCACTGGGCCAGTGGATGACCTTTATAACGGGTTTTAATTTGAAATCAGTTTAGATATCGTTGCCGACTGCATTCCAGATCTCCCTCTTTAATCTAGAAATACATACCTTCAATTAGAAAGTGATGAACAGTAGATGGCGTGTGTAAGGAAGGTTGGCCATTCGTTCGACGATGTTCATCGTGCGTCCTGCTGCAGGGGGGTGCGAGGGCGGTGACTTGCGCATGAGTCAATTTCAAGTGATAGTGGACTGGCGCTCATCTACCACACTCTTTACCCCCTCGCCCCCTGAGCCCGGTGTCAAAACAGAGTAAAACGCCCGGAGTTGGGGTCGGTCGCAATGGCCTATAAAACTAAAGGGTCCGTTTGCACCTGTCACGCACGCCTGGTCCGCACTCAATGGATCAGGGTTTCACGGAACCAAGAAAGGGCGAGTCGGATCCCAACTGAGTTGGAGTCCTCCAAAGGCCACATTCAAAAGGAGCTATTGTAACCCGACTTCCCGTTCCACGAGGGGGACCGAGTTGTCCCGTTAACTGAGCATCTTTCGAGGCACAGCTTTTAGCACACAGGGATAGTTTAGAAGCGCTCCAGATTGTTTGCAGTAAGGAAGATGCGTCAAGTCGTTAACCTCAGTTTCTCTTCCCATTCCTTCCGGCCACTGTCTGAGTTGATCAGTTATCTGATGTGTGCAGTGGACGCGATGACTGAGAAGGCTAGAGAGCCTGTCTGCGCGCGCCACGCACGCAATCTGACCCCTCAAACGTAGACACCAGGGTTGCATACAAATGGGGGTGCTCGGCCAAATCTCATAAAGTGTCAATAAGAAGAAGTCATAGCAGTTTACCTCACAGTTCATCAGACAGCCAGTCAATGCACAAATTGACAATGATCTGACTGCGTGGTCTGATCTGCATTTTCAGTTGGCAACATTCCAAGGAAAGGTCTTCGCTCCCTAAGGTAGTCCTAAACGTATCAAGTTGTTTATAGTGAGTAACCATGCGCTGAGGGTCTATCTCACTCACTGTACACTATCTCATGCAGCGGCCGACTGCCTGGGCTGATCAGCCAAGTAATGCTGAGATTGACCTCTCCACGCAAACACACACACAAACACAGGGCCCAATGTGAGGTCTGAGATGTAACGTCAGCTGGAAACCTTCCAATGCATGACATTTAGTGCTTCGTGCCAGGTTCACGGAGACCATTGAAATGCCGTGTGGGATGAATTACCCCGAGTCGGCCGCAATCCCATTTCCCTCTCTCAGATACCAGTCCACTGCCTGAACCGGCCAGTTGTCCTGTGAGGGAACTGGAAGAAAGTGAAAGACAGCACCAAACGGCTCGTTTGCCAGTGCCACACACGACCTGGTTATTCACAAATCACGCCGGGATTTCACAAAAAGAGGGCGAGTTGCGGGGATCCAAAATATAATAGTGGTCACATGGACAATAAGCCGAAGAAGACGCGTACCACTTGGGTAGAAGGCGCCTATTTCGTGTCTGTGGGCTCGTGTGCTTTGTGTGCTTTTAAGAAGATAAGGTGATTGGTTTAGTTTGCGATGATTTACAGCAGATTTTAATGCAGGCGCCGGAAATCGAACAGGCCCGCGTGTGCGTGGACATTTCGGGCAGTTTAGTTGGGTGCAGGGGTGTATGTGGGGACCCCAGGCAGTGGCGGCTGACGGGGCTTTGGAAGGCTACCTACTGATGGTGGGAGTGGAAGGGGTGGTAGTTGTCCCCGCCGGGGTTGTGACGGCGATGATGAGGGTGGTGAGCGGCAGCGCATCATGAATGTGCCCGAGGGTGTTGTCAAACGTCGTCATAGTTATGAGGCTTGATGCAGTTGCGAAGGTGAAGGCAGTAGATGAATTTGTAGAACCGGCGTTACAGTGGAGTTCGGAGGTGTCCGACAAAGTCGATTCGTGTGCGAAAAGTCCGCTGACAGTGGTAACACGATGGTCAGGTTGAGTTTTGCGTTTTGGTTCGGAGACGCTTGAAACTTGCGAGGCACTCTTTTACATCTGACAGCGAAGATCCTGTTGGCTTCGGAGATTTCCGCTCCAGTCCTCACCGCTCTTCTCCAGATCGATCGGTCCTTCCAGATGGTCGGATTTACTTGGAGATTCATAATGGAAATTTGCAGTGCCTTTGTAACGTCACTTCTGTTCTTCGCATTGACGATAATCCGTTGCGACGTCGCCATACGGCATGCGTTCGTTGTCCATTCTCACAATGTGGCCGCTCCACAGTAATTGGATTTGCTCAACATGGCATCAAGGTTTGGATTCCGGTTTGTTCCAGAACTTCCATGTCTGGGAGTCTATCTTGCCATCTGGACTTCAGTGTTCTCGGAGGTAGCTGGGGTGGTAGCGATTGAGTTGCCTGGCTTGTGTTGCCTTGATTATCCACGCCTTTGTCCCGTAGAATAGCATTGCCGGGACTGCTGCGTTAGTCGATCGAAGGCCCGGCTGGCCTTGGAGATCTGGTCGCCACTTTGTCGTCAACCTTGACACTCTTTGAATTGGTACTCTCAACGTATGCGAACTGGTCCATTGTTGCAAGTTTAGCATTGATGTGGGGTTCATTATCCCCTGCGTTAGGTGCCAGTAGGTGCATGACCACTGCCTTCGTCTTTCCAAGTAAGTCCGAAGTCCGAGCAAGTGAAGTCGAAGAGATCCACACTCCACTGAATATCCCTTTCTGTTATGGTACCCAACGCATAGTCATCATGGAGGCCGGCCTTTGATATCCTCGAAATGGGCATTTAGGCGGCGAATGTTGCACAGTCTTCCGTTGGTTCGTAAGTTGCATTGATCTCCGACCGTTCCGCGCTCCAGCCAGCCCTCCATATAGTGAAGAATCGGAAGCTGATTGAGGTAGAGGCGAGTATGCAGTCCTGTTTCACCTCGTTTGTCAGCACCAACGCTTTAGAGATTACCCCGTTATGCGTGACTCGAGCACTCATCCCACCGTAAAGTTGGCGCATCATTTGGTGAAGTGCTTGGAACGTCCAAATTTCAGTATTATTTTTTGGAGTCCATCTAGGCCGACTGTATCGACGAAAGCAATGAAGAGGTTGGTCGTCATCTCTTGGCACATCTGCTGTTATTGGCAGACCGCAAGATCAGGTCGACCATTCCGCGGATACTGCGAAAACCGCACCGACTTTCCGGTCGAAGCCCCTGCTCCAGATTCATGTTCAGATGATTGAGGATGCGAATGAAGATTTCCCCTGCGATGTTAAGTAGTCAGACGCCTCTGTGCTTCTGACGATGTAGACAGTCTTCTTCTCACTGTATATGGGCGATATTCCAGTTTCTAAAGTACTCACTCATCTGCTGTGTAATTGTTTACCATGCTGACAACGCGGATACAAGCGAAAAGCCAATACGATAAATAATTGTATAATCCTATACTACTGACTGCCTGTTGGCTCTTTGTGAATATTGTGTAGTTATTCCAGAGTAGCTGATGTATTTTAACTTAAATAGTCATATCAAAGTTCGGAACGTGCTCGAAAAGGTTTATTTCCGAAGGATCTTCTTGAGGTTCGCGAATTAATTTCCTCGGAAATTAAACAAAACAATTAGTCATCTGTCCTTGTCGCCACATTTCCTCTAAGACTGAAATGAATTTTTCTATCAGCTGGGAGTCGCTGTGCTTGTGACGTTTAGCTGGTGTTGCGTTACATTCCAATAACTTCCCCGCTGACGAGCTTTAGCACGGCCTTCTTTCTGGGGTGGGGGGGGGGGAGTAAAAGCGGATGATCCACATTAGTATTGATTTCCGTCTGGGGAAACCGGTCCATGACGGCATCAGAGATTGTGGATGAGCGGTTGAAGATGACCCCGAGGTGTTCCGCCAGCGTTTAAAAATCTGCGATTTCTCCATGAAGAGTATTGCTCCGTCCGAACCAAGCACTGACGCGTTTCTTACGGTACGGGTGCCGCAAACGTTCTTGACGCAGACAGGGAACTTTTTCGTTTCATTGCGGTCTACGTGCTTTTCGATCCCCCCACCTTCTTATACACCTACGCATTTTGCATCCATCCCAGCCGTTACTGCACCAGTCGAAGATATCTGAAAAAGGCCGCCTTGTGGACGTCTGTTCTGCGGTTGACTTAGGCTTGGTGCCGTTTATCGTTCTCTAAGGAAAGGTCGTTGGTTTCTGTGTCGCAGCCGTCAAATTACTTCTGCTGTTGGCTATGTGTGCAGCTCAGAGCATTTATGGCGGTGAAGTGAATGACGTTCCGCAACTGAGACCACGGCGTCGATGTCCACCGTAGCGTGTAGTTCATCTGGAAGTTCAATCACTTGATCGTTGAAATCTAAGCGATGAGTGGACAAATTCAGGAGAATAGTGTTTAATTTACCTGGTATTCGCTTAGCTTGTGGTTTTCTATGGGGTTGGGGTCGAGGACACCTCTTTGACATGATGAGTCGTTGATCCATCCAGCCTTCAGCTCTGCAGAGCGTCTTAGTCACCAGCATGTCTTGAAAGTTTTGCCTTCAGACAAAAACGCAGTCCATCAGTCGTCCACGCCGTTGCGACTCCATCCTATAAATACTGCTACCCCTTATGCATGAACTACCCGTATCCGCCATTGTCTCTGATGATGAGTTCGAGCAGGAATCCGAAAAGTCAGGCCAATCAAGTCCTTGTTCCACCGATCGTGTCTCCTTCTTCAGGTAATAAGTGTATTGTGAGAATACATTGCTTCTAAAAAACTTAATTATGTGCAAGATTGGGTCTCACGTAAGTGTATTTTTGAGACTTGATATCCGCAAATTGACACATTCAGCATATAAAGCACACAATTAGCAGGGACATATTTCGTCAGCTTATGGACCGCGATAACCCCTTTACAGTGACATGAGATGAATTATAAATAACTTTTCAACGCAACAGGAAAATTCGAATTGCTGGGGGTGGTTTCATATAAGTAGGCTTGTTGTGACCAGGCGGTGTGAATGTGTGCGTCTGTTCTCAGAGTGCTTTTATCGTCAGGCCAAATCGTAGTGATGGAAGGAAGGAGAAGGAAGTCACCAGAATTAGGGGTTTATTGTGCACAGAACCCGGAGTTGGCCTCTCAGGCGGCATTGGCCACTGGGGAAGCCAGGGCTGGTGTCGACTGCGTCCAGTCATGCCTGAGAGTCTCTGAAGTAGTGATGGCAGCCGCTTTGGTAGGCTCGTGGGCCAAGCACAAGTGTTATCCAGTCAGTATGTGTTGCATTTGCCGAATGGTGGTGTCCCAGAGGCTTGTTTTGCTGGTTTCAGGGGGTGGGGTGCGTTCAAGTGGCCGCATAGGCAGCTGCGACTGTGCGAACGCTGGTATACCCAAACTGTCGGTCGTGTGACTTCAGGTCAGCGCATCTGGGACAGCTCACTTTAAAAGGATGAATGACCTTGAGGCAGCAAGGTCTTGAACAATGACGCCAGACCGGTCATGTTGGCTGCCCGCTACAGCTCCCCGGCAGACACAGAACGAAGTGATTGTGTCGATCGTAAGGCAGACGATGAAATGTGTGAAATTATTCAGTGCACATGCGGGTTTGAGAGCGTGTGCCGATGATGACAGGAGTGGCTCGGACCCTGTACGATGGGGATGCTGCGACCTGTACAGAGGTGCAGTTGACGCACCAACCATTGGTGTGTTGGCGTGGTCTCGTCAACGCGTGCCGGTGAGTTGGCACGTTGGTATGAGACAGCAGAACTTTTCAGACACTAGGCGTCCCAGTGAGTGATGAGTCGGACGAATGCGTCAGTGAAATAGGCTCACTGTCATACAGACACAAAAATTGGGATAGAACGCAGTGTTGAAAGTTTGAAAATTAATCGCTGTATATACGGAAGCATGTTGTGTGTATACAAGTAACTCACGAATGATGGTTTAGTCGGTAATGGGCGGAAGAATGTCTCGGACAGATGTTAGACATTTAGGTGTCAACGCATTTGGAGATCTGATCTACACAGCTTGATTGGGGTTTGACCTGGCCTTGTATGGCTGAATTTTGTTGATAACTTTCATCTCGAATCGCGACAGGGGGTCGCCAACCGCGTTTTCCTATTTGTGGACACGATGAGTGATACAGGAAAAACAACAGGGCAAAGTCAAGTGGTATTTCTGTGACAGTCGGGTTCAGCCACGTCTGGAGATTGCGTGTCGACCAAGTCGGGGTTTGTCACAAATTTTTGAATGCGTCGATCGGTGTACCATGACCAGTCTGGCGTCATTGTCGGCTGCCCGCTACAGGATTCACATGAATGCTTGATTAATCAGCACCCGCTAACACTGCGTGCCAGAAAGGAATAATGTTTAAACAAATAAATTCGGCGGAATACATGCACTTTAATCAAGTAGTTTTCCCTCCCATTTGTGGGCGACAGATGTTATTTAAAAGCATTTCTGGCGATGGCCGTAAATACTCGAGCTAATGAAAACGTGATTAGACTTCTCGAGAAATGGCAGCCTGAGCTGGGTTGAGCAGTGCTTTCTTCAGAGCACTCGACAAAAAATTCACCCAACATTTAATGACTTTTGTCGCTCCATGATTGGGTGCAAGCTCATATAAGCTCATGTCACTAAGAAGACGTGCGACACCAAGACTAAAACGTCAATGGAAATAAGGTTTGTAGACGCCCAAAGTAGACAGTTAAACACTTACGTGAAGCAAACGATAAATGGACTTAAAAACCACGTTTCTTACAAAGGAAGGGTAGTTCGTCTTAGTCAGTGAACTCCTATTCTGTTTCTTGTTTGGGCTGAGTTGCCAACCTGCAAACGGAATTTTGCAGTCAACTTTACTGAGCCTCCTAATGGATAACTGCAGGACCACGGCATTGCATTAGTGAGAATATGTCTTTGGATGTAGGGTGTGGGCGAAAACGCCACCTATCTTCGCCCAGAATGTTCTTATAGTTTCAAATAAAAGATTGTCGAGGTAAGACTGCAAACGTGGCCAGAATCGGACGAAATCCCAAGTGGATTTTCCTGCAAAGGCATAATAGCTTTATCTTGACTGTCCTTCTTCCAGTCATATGTCTGCGTCACGATCGAAGCACAAATTCAATTACTTATGTCAGAAACTATGCACGAAAATACCCTTTCGATAACCAGTCCATAGGAAATGCAGCATATTCAAGTGGAATATTTGAAATGAGGCTGCGTTTCGCCCACTGAATATTCACATTAACGGTAATCTTAGTACGATTTAAGGATACTTCTGCCAAGCCATTATTCCAAACATTCATCGTCTTTCCTCAAATGGGCAAGACCTCATTTGGTAGCCGTACCTGTTAGGGGTTAGGGTTAGGGCTTAAGGGTTAGGAGTTGTGGTTAGGGATTGGGGTTAGGGTTAGAGGTCAGGGTTAGGGGTTAGGGATTAGGATTAAGGGTTGGGGTTAGGGTTAGCGATCTGGGCTGGGGGTTGGGGGTTAAGGGTTAGGGGTTAGGGATTTGAGTTAGGGGTTGGGGTGAGGGGTCAGGCTGGGGCTTGTCTACTGTAGGCACGGCTACCAACTGAGATCCGACCTTCGAATGTGTGTAACTTCATGCGCTCCTGCAAAATAATTGGCGGTTGTAGGTCTCCTAACAATGGCATGACGGACATGAGACGCTCGTTGTCGACAAAACAGATAAATATTAGAAGCATGCCAACAGTAGGATGAAGGACCCCAATTAGCTGTCGGCATACTTTGGGTCGTGGCATATAGGAATGGTGCCAATGTGGGGTTTTGCTGTTGGTGCATCGAGCCGGGCAGTAAACTGACGGAATGGGGATAAAAAAAGATGGCCGGTGGCAAAACGATGCTTTCGAGTAAAATGATGAATGAACGCAGATACGGCATCTAGCTGGAAATTCCATGGCGTTCCATCTTGAAAGAGTGCCCAATCATCGAACACTTGAGCCCTGCCAGAAATTTCTGTTATTCCTCACTTCATGCTCAGTTGACCCCCGTTTTCTATTACTCCACTCCTGAGTATAACTGCCAGTCATCAGTGCTCGAACAAATTCGCAAGTAAATATATCAGCACACGATTCACAGTTTACCGGCAGCTAAATGGGGTCCTTTACCCTACTGCTTTCAGGAGCATATGAACACAGGCTCTGTTTCAAGATATACAGACACCCATGAAATCGGGGAAGACTGAATGATATTCCTTCATGAATTTCAGGTGTGAAGAAAGCTGAATGTATGTTTAAGTGCACAAGAGAAGATGAGTTTTAGAACAATCATATATAAATGCCGCTACGTTTTTTGCGACACTGAAAACGAAGACAACCAACACACGCTACCCACATAGTAGTTTTGTTCCATGTGGGAATATGCTGCATCGAGAGCAGGCGTGTATATTTCTCCCCGAAATGATCTGCAATCTCATCCCTAATGGTTGCAAGTTCCTTCCCGAAACTGATATAATGAAAAAATGCTGCAAATGCCAACAAGTTTCAGTGCATACCGAAATCTACCATGTTCTAATACGCACCGAAGTCGCAGGCTTTAAAAGGCGACCTGGCAGATCTTTTTGATTAAATAGATATAGATTCATCCGACGAGGGGCCATGCATTAGATGCGTTGGACGGGTCAATTCAACGCATGATAGGCGTTATTGGGGATGCGCAGCCGTAACAGTTGTGACACATGGGAGTCCATTAGCACGCCTAGGCGCGGGTTCGCGCTACGCTGACAGTCTACGCCTGACCCTGCCTCCGGTTCACGTGACTGTCATAGACTCAGATGGGTCAGTGAGGCTAGAGTGAGGTGGAGGCTGCGCAGGTTTAACATTGCCTTAAACTATTCTTGCGCAAGTAACCGTCCCTTGCCGTGTGGTACACGCCGGCCATCGTCGTTAACGGTCATCGAACTGTCATAGATGCAACAACGCAGGGAATTTAGATATTAACGGCGAGACAAGCTCTTTCGAGTACTGGCGCACACTGCAGATCTTGCTCTTGTAATAGCGAGTTAGATCTTTCCAGCTTCTCTCGTATTTTATCCTCCTCCACCTTCTTCTCTCCGATGATTATACAAAAGCAAAATGACTGACGGTGGGCATGGGCGAAGTAACTGACAATGTTAAAAAACTCGGGTGCCACTTTGTATAGCAAACTGTACCATATGACATGCTTTCAACTTAAGTGAGATATGCATGATCTAACTCGCGATATTTCTCCCGCCATCCTGGCACTTTCAAAAGAATTTTGATGCGGGCTGTGAGAGAGAGACGTTTGAAGTCTTGAGAGTGTGGCGTACACATATAATGAAATGTCAACCGAAATTCCTAAATACCCTCTCGTTTCGAAAAAGATTGAAAACAAGCATGTACAGCAGAATTTATTGGGGCCAACAAATTTCGTGACGGCTTTTCAACTGCAACCCGTCTCTGCATAACATAGGTAAACGAATGAAAGCGCACGCTCCGTCTTCCACAAGACTACGTGAAAAGGGCAATACCTACATTTTAAAAGCTTTGCGCCAATACAATGGAAGGGTAATCTAGTACATACTCTTTTTCAAAGAGCGAGAAATATTTGCTCCTGGGAGACTGCCCGTATCAAAGTAGCCTTACTTAATCGTGGTTATCCTGCACGCTTCATTCAGAAGTACAGCAATCATTTACGGCCAAAGTTGACGGAACAGTGCGTTCCGAAGAAGCCCGTTATAATATGTCTACCTTTTAAGGGTGACAACGTCTCAAACACAATCAAGCGACGCTTGCGTTGCACCATAGAAAGAATGTACAACACAGCAGAGCTTATCTTCATCAGTTCCACAAAAAGCCTTCCAATTAACCGGGCAAAGGATGCCTTGCAAATGCACGCCACCCCCAATTGTGTGTATGAATTCACATGCACTTGCGGATGCAAGTACATTGGGCGAACGCAAAGGCAATTGGCAAACAGGGCCGCTGAGCATTTGCCTAATTGGCTTTTCAAACAGGAAAATAGAACCCCCCGTTCGTCTATAACGAAACACCTGTTAGATAGCGGTCATGTTGTCGACCCTAAAGCATCCTTTCGAGTACTTGTCCGAGCACGTACAACTCGAACCTTGCGTTATTTGGAAGCAGCCTACATACGGAGGGAGAAACCAGACCTGTGCAAGCAGTTAGATCACGTGATCAATCTGCAATTGCCCTGGTAATCTCACGCCCCTATTTTCCTCTGACTGTGATTTGTTGTTAACATTTCGTCTTCCCTTTTTTCCTTTTTGATGCTTATGTGGACGTCTCTTCTGATTATTGATTATTTTGAACTTTGACCTTGCTCCTACGCACTGCCATTCTGTACAAATTCATACTGCTGTGCGCTTTCATTCGTTTACCTATGTTATGCAGAGACGGGTCGCAGTTGAAAAGCCGTCACGAAATTTGTTGGCCCCAATAGATTCTGCTGTACATGCTTGTTTTCAATTCATACCGGGGAAAAAATGCTTTAAATTTCTCGAAAAAGATTATTAAATAGGGTTGTAAAATTAGAAATCGGGCAGCAAAATTCTATTATAATTCAGTTACCTCAGGGTGGCGACTTTCGAAAGAACTTATTTCCGACTGCATGCAAGAACTGTACTCTGCAAAAAATGACTACTTAAGTAGCATGCATTTTTTCATTTATTTTCGATGCCCCTAATGGTCCAATTATATTCCGTGGAAAACATGCATACAAATTTTCATTCTTTCGCTCATTCGGTAGCAATTTACGTCTTCTTCCAATTTAATGCGCGGGCTGGACACTGAGTATGCCGGTCTTTACAAAAACTTCTGTGTCGGGATCTGTGCCACCCCACTTTTACTATTCTTAGGAGGCCGCGGATGCGTAAATGAGTGAGATTCCCCACGTAAAGCTCGCAAGCTGTCCATTTCGTTGACCTCTAAATGAGCCCTATCGGGATGACAGTCCGGCACACCTCCAGTTTCATATTCATGCGAAGACCATGACGACTGAGAATCCAGTGCCGCGGTCGACCGAAGGCTAGCTAGCTCCGAAAATCCCATTGGCAATTGCATCGTCGATCTCGGTAGTTAATCAAAGTGCATTTCCAATTGGGCCAATTTGTCCCTAACTGTGACGCGAGCCCCATTCATGTGTGGGCGCCAGCTCATTTTTAACCGCTGTCTGCTCCATGTTAGGGGACAGCCGGGAGATTGTGTAACGGTAGGCAACTTTTGCCAAATTTGGGAAGGTGGGGAGAGTCTGATCCTAATTTCTTGATATTTATCTTCCGGTTACCTGACGGAAAAGATAATATCGGTGACTCCGCTGCTCACTCCTAATCCTCACTGGAGAAGTCATTGCTCAGGTAGGACGCCGACGAAGTTCGTGCCTTCTAATAGAAGCAAAGAGACGAGTCCCAGGAAGTAGTGGTGAAGAGGGAGACACGATAGCTGGGACAAGAGCTTTATTCGCCTGACGTTTCGGATTCCTGCTCGAATCCATCCATAGAGACATAAGCAGATAGGGTGGTTCATGCACAAGAGGCTGCAATATTTATAGGATGCAGTCAGCATATTATATTAATATTCACGGCCCCCCCCCCCTTCATCAGGGATCGTCGCACTTGGTGTGCTGACTGTTTGATGGCCGACATTCGCGTCGTTAACTGCTGCAATTTCATCACCTGCGTTGGATGTTGGTGTGATGATTGCTCGACCATCTGATCAACTGACCCTGGTGTTGGGAAAAGTTGTCACTTTTGCGCTCCCCGCGTGGCTAATTTCTCCGCCTAGGCGAAGTCTTAGCACCGAGTGTGGAAGGGGAAGGTAATTGCACTTGTTAATGGACTGGGGGCCAATAAACCACGACTCAAGCAGCTCGCAGCTCACGCGGTTGTCATCTCGAGAGAGAATTTCGGCTTCTTCGAATTTGAATGTGTGGCCGCATCTCGTCGAATGAGCCGCAACTTGAGAGCTGGCGTCACCTCCCTGCACTGTTGCAGTTTGTTCAGGCATTCGCGTTCGTAGTTGTCTTCCGGTTTCTCCGACGTAGTTGTTTTGTCCACAACTGCACTAGATTCGATAAACGACTCCAGACGTTTCTTGCCGTGGCAGCCGGTCTTTCGGTTTCAATACCTGACGTCTCCGGTTTCTGTGCGTGTTTGAGCCTACGCTGTCTGGGAGTGAGACCCCTCTGCGATTGCCACGCAGCTGAGGTTTCTTTTACGTTTGTGGACGCCGATGGCGACCACAAAAATTCTGAAGTAGCAAGACGAGATTGTCCATGACTCGAGGGCCGCCATACTTGTTTCGTTCAGTTGGCAACGGGTCCGTCGACGGTGCACTGCTTCCGGACTTCTGACGCACCATCTTGATGGTCTCTATCAGCGAGGGTAAACAGTCGAGGTCTGCACAGCTTTTACAATAAGAGACTGAGCAGCGTCATTCAAACAATCTGCGGCAGACTCGGGGACGGGAGCTGTCGCCTTACATAACATTTTGACGGCGTGTTTTGCATCCAGGTGCCACGGTCGCTCCTCCGAGATGGTTGAGCCCTGCTAACCCCATATAACTTTGCCTAGTCATTCTGGGCAACTGCTGAACTCCACTTCTGGTCACGACTTCAGTATACGGCGAGAAGATGACCCGAATTAGCCTGATCCGCCTACAGGCCGGCATGTCGACCTCGCCGCGGGACTTTTCCTCTTAGAGTGAGGGCGGCCAGAATAGGGATTAGTTTAAGGACCACCGACTTTGGAAACAAGTGCGCACACAACAGACATCCTCATCTGCTTTAGTCACTAAGAATTGAGCAGCCTCGCGGGGCCGAAAGTAACAGCTGGATGCCAGTTAGGGGTCGAGCGAAACAACTGCCACGGTCTGTCAATGTTGACTGACGTAGCCTCTCACTGAACGGTTCCTAGAAATCTGGGATGGAATGTATTCACATGGAAAAGTGGCAATTGTTTAATTTTTGCTGATTAAGTGCTTCCTGTGGACATCCTCAAACACGGCAGGCACGCTAGAGCGGAAGAGCGGGAGGGCACCTAGGTGTTAAGCACGGAGTTCTTTACATGAAGGCGAGCGAGTGGGAAGCCGCGGCGAACAATGCCCATAGGACCCCCTCAGGGTGTTCCAGTGGGGACACATGGCTCACAGCGATTTCACAGCAATGAGTCATTGCAAAACCTGGCGGTAGGACTTTGAAGGTGATAATTAGGGGACCGACGAATTCCTCAGACAGGGCAGTAGCGCTTCCGTCGACTGAGCAATAATTGATACCCTGTTGGAGACCCGTCCATTCGGACGTCGTCTAAGTCTGTCCCCCCCCCCGGCAGTGCAAATCTGACATTATGACGCTTTTTGGTGGGTCGGAGTTGACATGCCTCGGCGACCGCAGAAGGAGACATTGTGAGGACAACCGGAGGGGGGAGGGTGTTGCGAGGACTACAGGGAACGAGAGGAGCGTAAATGTGGTTTCACTATTCGCGATTATGGTTGTCAGGGCTTTACATTTAGGTCAATGGGTAATTGGCAGAATTAGCTCAGGCTGCCTCGGCTTTGTCCATGAAATTTCCCGAATACTTGTTACCGAAAAATTGTCTATAGGTCGGACGTACTTAGCAAAACTGGGCGGCTACATACGGCCAAGTCGGTTTTCAGACAGTCTATGCGATCTTTAATGTCCATGATTGCGATCAACTTTGTGAGTGCCCATGGATAGTTCAATGATTAAGGGAAGCGAGGTTCCAATCCTGGGTCTCCTTAGCCTCCCTTCGAGTATACTCGCAAGGTGTTCACATTAATAACGGGACAGTTATGCCGACAAAACTTCTTGCTTGTTATCTGACTAAGTTTTGTATGATTCGCGCCTGGTTGTTATGCCGCAAGATAATCAGTATTACAGCCCCGCCTAAGTAATCCTTCCTGATCGAAAATGCATTTCAGAATTGTGGCCAGCATTTCATGGGATCGGTCACTCACTGTACATGGGGCCTTAAGCGTTATGGAAAATTCCGGCGTATGGCGTGACAATCGTGGAGAGCTGTGGCCTGTCGGTCGTAAACTGGACGCTGCGTGCGCGAGAATCCCCCTCGCTGTAAAATCACGAATGTTCGATCGACAATTGATTGGGCCGCACGCGCGTGCAAGGTCACACTACGTGCTACATTCTGCAGTACACGCTGGTCGATTCGCCTTTGTCTGCGACTTCACACCGCTTGCGCTCTCCGGAACATCAGTTCAATAGCAAACCCCTTGTGTGCTGTACTATCATGCATTATCTAACGACTAGACAACTGAGATCACCTTAGATTTAACGCATTTTATAACACAGTGGGCTACATTTGGCTCATACGCTGTGCGTAATTTGTGTCCCAGCGGGTAGTCATTAAGACAAAAGGCTGACTCGTCTTACACATCATAAACGAAATCTCGAATAATGGCAGAGCGGGAAACCTGACCTAAGGAGTTGACACAATATTAGAAACGACGGTTTGGTCGCATATGATGGCACACTGCTTGAGTTACATAGTTCCATAGTCCATGGTGGAAAGAGCGGCTCTAGATGTTTGCTATGACAGATATATTATTGAAAAAATAATTAGTCCTAAGAGATCGACTATCGAGTCCAACGATATCTACCGTGTGCTACACATCAAGGCGCAGCAAGCACGGTGACTGGGCTTGCGCAGCGTCTACCTCACTCTCTCTTCCCCACTCCCCACCCGCACGTAGGCGTGCCACCCCACCCCTGGTCCACAACATACACTTAACCAGGATTTTCACCACCATGAACAATAACAACAACCCGACAGGGGACAGGAGGGCGAGGGTAACTGGGCAGCCATGCCCACCACCTGTATACCCAGCGGGAGCGCAAGCGCATCTACCGGTAGGGAACCAGGTGTCAGGTAACTGCCAGTGCATACCAGGCTGCAAGGGCCATGGTTTGCTGATACTGGCATAGCTCACGCTTTCAAACCTTTGAATAGTTAGTCTCAAGCATACTGACACACACAGCTTACACGACTGCAGCATACAATTCGTGAAGCAGCTCAGTTAGCACTGTTAAGATGTACTCCAAGTTTACGCATTAATTTTAGGAAAAATTAAGAAGGGCAACATTGATAGCGGTATTCGCAAAAAGAAGGACCCTGAGGCTTCTAAAAACGTCAAAGAGCAATCTGCTTAAGAGCTGCCGAGTCCCCTTATAAAATGTGCATCCTATTGCACTGGGGTATGGTAAAAATGAATTCTGAAAGTTACTGGTTATTAATTGGGTGAAATTTGCCATTCATGTCACGAACAATGTTCATTTGCCCCATCAAACTTGACTTCCAGTCTTCTCCTCCACTTTGGAGGGAGTGTTTTGGTGGAATCGCTAGTCTGACAACTATAATCACCGGAAGCGCTCAATTTCCCATGCGGCAATTGTCGTAACGCTGGTTCTCTTCTATCAGGAAGTTGGCGCAATGTGTATTTCGGTAAATTCATCTTTAAAGTACAGGACCGTTTGGACTGCAAATTATACCTTCACGGCTAACTAAATTGCTAGTTTACTCGACGTCATTCGTCATGCGGCAGAATACTAACAGTTAGGGCATACATATAATTAGGGGAGGGAGGAGTAATCTCTGAAGTCAGAGCCAACTTTCTTGATGGTTCCTAACTCCCAGTTGTGTTAAAAGCAAATGTGAACATACAGCTCAGTAAGAGATCAGAAACGTCCGGTGAGAGTGATCACCAACCGCGGTATTGAATAGTTCTGGCAGAGATTTGTAAGATGGCAGCAGATCGATACGTCTGGTAATTGCGATGTCACGTTTTCTGCAGTAGGTGTAAGCTTCGATTTACCCGGAACCGCTAGCTGGTGGAAATCTAATAAGACGAGAGTGAGTGTTCGAAACTTCAGAGAAACGAAGTTTCTGTCCTAGAAATTGCTTTCCTCTTATTTTATGGAATTACGTGGTCCTCACAGATTCATCTTTCTTTCGAAGAATATCGACAGAAGGCCAAAAAAGTGAATTAAAATCAGATGTTTGAAATTTGACTTTGCTTGTATTTTGTGTTTGCCCTCTTCTCGTAGATTCCTGTAACATTGCAGTTTTCGCCCCCTTTCATGGAGGTTACAATGATTCCCGTGGAAATCAGACCTGTACTTAAATCTCTGTTATATGAAACGCAAGGTATTACCACTGGGTGATACTGTATGCCTAAAATGGCAGGAAACAGTTGAATCGATGTAACTAACCAGAACATTGTCGCCTTTTAATTTCCTCAGAAATCATCTACGAAGTTGGAGTAGATCAGCTTATTCAAGGTCTATAGCTCAGACCGAGAATTTCATACATGAACATCTGGGTCAAAGTCCATCAGCCACAACGAGTAACCGCGTAATATCCATTAACTGCCGAGAGGCAGCTAGTAATATATTTTAGGGTAATGTGATACCATAGTAACAGCACAGGTACTAGCCAAAAGCCCATATACGCGTGCTTCGTCGATGTTCTACCGCTGCATGCTGTCGCTGCGAGAGGTTCGGCTCGTCAGTGGGTCCCCCAGCATTTCCCGTGTGTTTTCTGGTAGATACTCCAATTTACAAATTGTAGCTTTTTAATTACCTCAGAAATTATCTACGCGGTTTCAGTAGATCAGTTTATTCAAGATCTATCGGCTGTAAGCCACCTCGAAGTATATTACTAGCTACCTGTCGGCAGTAAACCATTCGTCTGATATTTCTCTCCTATGAAATTCCCATTAAAGACTTTAAAATCTTATTTAAAAAGTGACAGTGTTAGAAATGCATTTAAATGAAAATATGTTTCATGTTAATACATTACGGGGTGATGAACGTTAAAAAGCTTGTGATCATTGCTTCACAGGTCCTCACAGATTCATCTTTCTGTCGAAGATTATGCACAGAAGACTAAAAAGCGAATTAAAATCAAATGAAATGTCAAGTTGGAAAACACGTGTTTTCAGTAATTCTTCTTCAGATCAATACAGCTACATGAAGGAATGAAAAAGTACAAAATTAACAGTGTTTTTAGGTGTCTCAAGGGCTGTTAAGTCATTAACACTCATTTTCCCCACGCAGCCCTAATGACGGGATCGGCGGGTTTTGGTCCTTAGAGCTAGGGGAGTGGGGTAAGAGACACTTTGAGTAATGCTCTTGGATGGAGTACACGGAGCATCCATCACTGTGATTAGAGATCTGAGGAGGCATGTCATCACTTGAGGCTGGCGTTGGCCACGGCAGAGAGAGAGCGCTTGTACCAGGATTTACTGGGAGCATAACGCCGGATTCGCTAGCCGTATAGCCACTGCCTCGTCCGTTGCTAGTATCCGTTGGCGTAGGCCTTTAGAGAAGCTTGTTGGTGCCCGATAGACAACCTGAAATCCTTCCTTGGCCTCGACTCACTGATCCGTATCAAGTAAATGTGCGAGAATAGGACTCAAAATCGATCGGGTCTCACCTCTGTCTAACCAGGCGGACATATGTTCACTCACCCTCCTTACCAGGCGTCTCGTTGTACGGCCGATGTATCCTGCTTCACAGGAGCAAATGAATGAATAAATGCAAATTGATGCGGCCTCCAAAGGTAGTCTGTCTTTACCCCTCAAACTATCCGATTCGAACACCACAGTCAGCCTGGCAACGCAATTCTTGGAGAAACTTAAAGGAGTAAGTCTCCTGCCAAGTGAATTAAAATCAGATGGTTGGAATTTGACTTTGCTTGTATTTTGTGTTTGCCCTCTTCTCGTAGATTCTTGTAATATTGCACTTTTCGCCCCCTTTCATGGAGGTTACAACAAACCTCACAATGGTTCCGATCGAAATCAGACCTGTACTTAAATCTCTGTTACATGAAACCCAAGTTATTACCACTGGGTGATACTCTATGCCTAAAATGGCAGGAAACAGTTGAATCGATGTAACTAACCAGAACATTGTCGCTTTTTAATTTCCCTAGAAATTATCCACGAAGTTGGAGTAGATCAGCTTATTCAAGGTCTATAGCTCAGACCGAGAATTTCATAAATGAATATTTGGGCCAAAGTCCATCAGCCACAGCGGGTAACCGTGTAATATTAATAAGCTGCCGACAGGCAACTAGTAGTATGCCTTAGGGTAGCCTATAGACCTTGAATAAACTGATCTACTCCAACTTTGTAGATAATTTCTGAGGAAACTGAAAAGTGACAACTTATAAATTGGAGTATCTACCAGAAAACACACCGGGAATGCTGGAGGACTCACTGACGAGCCGAACCCCTCGCAGCGGCGCCATGCAGCGGCAGAACATTGGCAAACCACGCGTGTATGGGCTTTTGACTAGTACCTGTGCTGTTAATATGCTATCACCTCACCCTAACCAGAACATAATTATGGTTCAGGTGAATGAGTACTTGAAATTGTTGATCGTGCACTTTTTCGCTTCGTTCATCAGGATGCTTAGCTCTTGTTGTTGAACGTTCCTAGAGTACAGTAAGCGATTTATGTACTTTCGACAGAATTTTCGTCAGGAAGCAAAATTCATTTTTAAGCACTAGGCTTCGCCAGACAGCAGCGTGTACGTTCGGAGCCACTCCTTTTCGGTTGGACATGAGAAGTGGTACAGCCCGTGCTACATGTGGCCTTTTGCCTTATATTCCAGGAGGAGTGTTTATTCCGGCGTTTTAAGAGAATTCTGCCAATCATAAATCTAACCCCCCCCCCCATGGGATATACTGAGAAGCCGCCTTTTATACTTGGGATTCTTTATCCTGAGCCTACCTCCTTTGGCGCAATAGGAATTTGCTGCAAAAGTATCCTAAGGCTTGACATCATTACTTTCTCCTTCGCTCGCAGTCTCAGCTCCTCCGAGATCGTTAAGAACAAGAAGTTATTGGATATTCTAGTAAGAATGGCCGGATTGTGACAGTTGTATCGGTCGACACAAAGCATAAAATGGTGAGCTTATCAGGTCTGTCCACTAAGAAAATCTGCGGCTTAGTGGAGTTTTCCCTATTAGGCCCAGCAAATTGCTGACTTCTGCAAAAATGCAATTGATATATTCTCTGTCCAGATCGATATCTTTCTAGCACTCAACAAATTCAGAATAACACTAACAACAAAGATAATGGGAACTGGAATGTTCATTTCTGGCTTATTAACCAGCATCAGCCAGTCATACCCAACCCCGAAGTGTGGAACATCTGGGGCTCGATCCCTCGACCTGCTGGTTAGAAGTTCAGCGTCTCTAGGGCACAACGAGACGGGCGAGTTCCGTAACACCTTCGGTGATCGTCCCCCTACCACTCATAAAATGTCTTAGTAAGTGCACCGCACTTCGAAAATGTTTGAGAAGCATCCAGGAACCTGTGCATAGTAAATTACGCAAATAATATCGGTAGTTCTCATAAATTCTTATAATTCGTGACGTTAAAAATATAACGTCTCCGACCCAAGCATTCTGGTAAAGGTGATGTACTGTCCTAGAGAACACTAACGATTAACACACCTTACCTGTCAAATAATTGTAAACTATGTATGGATTTACAAGCTGGATGACAAACAAAATAAGGAAACCATTCGATAAATATTTCTCATCCATTAAATTCACAATGAAAACTTGAAAATCATATTAAAAAAGTGATAGAGTTGTAAATGCATTTACTTGAAGATATTTTTAATGTTAATACATTCTGTGGTTAAATCGTTAAAGAGAATGTGACAATTGCTTCACAGGTTTTCCCACATATTTTGCATTGCATCATGCGTTTACTCTGTGGTCTACCTCAAGAAGCTCGTGTAAAATATTATGAAAATCGAATCGTCGTTCGAAAGGTGAAGAGCATTCTGAGTTATTCTAAATATCAGGCAGTAACCGCTCATTTTTTCTACTCATGCAGTGACAAATGGGTCACATTTTTGTTCAGAGTAAATTAATCCCTCCTAATCCTTTTTGCTTGACGACAAAAATAAAATGATATAAAAATGCTTTTCTAAATATTAGTTGACCTGTAATTTAGAGTCAAAACTTATCTTTTTCTCCACCCGCGCACTCGACCTCGTGATTTGGCATGCGTAAGGGCAAAATCAGTAGAACACTCAGAAAAATGGCAACAAGTTGTCCCACCGATCGGCCTCCGTACTGAGTTTAACAATAGTGACATTCCTTTTACTCTCGAGTAATATAGAATGGTAGTTTCAAAAGTCCCTGTGCGCAAAATTGGAATCATGATGAAAATGATGTAGCCAGTCAGGTTAGGGAGCGTGCTACGCCCGTCGGAATTTTGGGACTCGACCTTGAGCTCCACAGGCAGCTGCACAGCCACTAACAGTATAGGCAGAAAAAAATCCAAAACAAATCTAATGAAGCTGAGAGGGCCACTTCTGGCCTATTAGTCATCGTCAGCCAGCCCTACCCAACAGCAGGCGGGATGGTATTACCGACAAAGACAAGGGCGACTAGAGTGGCCATTTCTGGCTTATTAGCCGTCGTCAGCCAGTCATACCCAACCCCGAATTGTGGAACGCCCGAGGCTCGAACTCGCGACCTGTTAGAAGTCCACGCCTATAACCCTATGTCATGTCCCGCTATGCGGCTGCTGGTTGGGCTCGAGAGAGAGCTTGTAAGGCACAACGGAACGAGTGAGTTCCGTAAGAACGATCGGTGAGCGCCCCCTACCATTGTATATTCCCGACAGAAAACCGACTGGGTAACGGGTTCGTGGCCCAGTGGTTAGAGGTGTGGACTTCTAACTAACAGGTCGCGAGTTCGAGCCTTGGGTGTTCCACACTTTGGGGTTGGGTAATAAGAGAAATGGTCATTCCAGTCTGCCTTGTCTTTGTCTGTAATAAACATTCGTAAGCCCGGCATCCTAACCAATAAGTCAAGGGCGCGTTGGCCTGACGGTTGGAAGCGTACACATTGATTGGATTACAGAGCACGCTCGTCCCGTTATTTGTCGTCACCCTGATCGAACTACGTTCAAATTTGAATGCAATTGTGTAGTGACAATAAACCGACACATTAAGGCAGACAGGCTGGGATCACGCACGGTAATATTTTAGTCATTACACCTCCAGCGTTTGACGGGAGAGCTTGAAATTCAAATTTGTGAGCTTGTACGTTGATGCCCCCACTTTCAAACTAGGGGAACAGGCTCGCTGCTCTCTGACAGGAGTACTTACAGGAAGCACAAGGCTCTGAACTTTCGCACCTCAGGGTGCGGTTTGACCTCTTAAATGTTTACATACAAATCAGCCATAAACGGTTATTCCTAACTGAATCCTTTTGTAAGTTATCCAACAAACGTTTTAGCGACGCCCTCTGTCATTTGGTTCGGGTGCATCAGTGTCATACTTTTCAAATACAGGGTGACGTAATTGAATGTTTAGGTGTCACTTCTTTTGTGAATTTAATGTATTTTTTGAAAATAAAGGCGAAAATACGGCCAGTCATATGTTTTCTTGGGATCGAAAGTTTTAAAACTATAAATAACATCCACGACTACCGACTGCATACACGGTGCTCAAGCATTCCCCCATAGATTTCAGTCAAGACGTCAAAGGAAACACACTTTCAGCACAAAGGAGGAGTGAAACAGCATTAAAAGGACAAAATATTCATGTAGATAGGCCGAATAAAACAACATATATCGGACTACGTGACAAAGATAGTCAATTCGACCTTCGTGGCAGTAGAAGTCCATCGTGTGCCTCACAGCTATTTGAGGGCAGGCTCGGTAACTTGCCCGTGAACTAGTTTATAGTGGTAGTAGACTTGTACAGCATCCACCACACTCTCTCGTCGTGCAAGACAAAGCTATTGGGACATCGCGTTATAAGGAGAGAAATTTTCCCACACTAAGTGTACCCCCACAACCACCCTCATAGGTTGTTTCAATAGTCTGTTCACCAACGATAATTAATCCAAGCCACATTTCAATCCTAATCGCCATTAATAGTAATAGCCATCGTTTTACTGAACACCCATTACGACTCTGCCTGTGCAAGGATCAAAACGATTATGCGTGCAAACGGTCAGGTTTGCGCATAATGGCATTTTGACTGTTAGCTGAGCATCTTCAACGGCAGCTTGGAAAGATAGGTGCCGATAAGCAATTTGTCACAGCTCCTGGAAAAACCGCACAAGCATTTATTACTTTTGCTCGTATTCAGGAACGTACGCTCTCGTAGAATTTAATGTTTGAAAGGTGAAAGCACTCTGAATTCCAAAACGCTTTACTTAAAGTGCCTTGCAATGATTTACCATACTAACAACACAGGTATTAGCTAAAAGCCCAGACACGCGTGTTTCGCCGATCTTATGCCGCTGCCTGACGCAGCTGCGAGGGGATCAGCTCGTCAGTGGGTCCCCAAGCTTTCCCCATGTGTTTTCTGGTATATGAACTCCAGTTTCAACTTGCCTTGTTTAATTTCCGAGGAAATTCATGCGCGAACTTGAAGTAAATCTTTCGAAACGGGCCTTTTCAGGCACGGTCCAAATTTTTATAGGAATATTTGAGCTGGAGGATCCACTGACGAGCCGAACCCCTGACAGCTGCGTCAGGCAGCGGCATAAGATCGGTGAAACAAGCGTGTCTGGGTTTTAGCTAATACCTGTGTTGAAGAAGAAGACACGATCGCCGGGACAAGAGCTTTAATAGCCTGACGTTTCGGATTCCTGCTCGAATCTATCATCAGAGACATAAGCTGATGAGGGTGGTTCATGCACATGCGATTGCAGTATTTGTAGGATGCAGTAGCCATGCCGTGAATATTCATTGGTATGCGGTAGCATGGCTACTGCATCCTATAAATATGGCAACCGCATGTGCATGAACCACCCATATCGACTTATGTCTCTGATGATGGATTCGAGCAGGAATCCTAAACTTCGGGCTAATAAAGCTCATGTTCCGGCGATCGTGTCTTCTTCTTCAAGACTGCTTCCTGGGACTCGTCACTTCGCTTCTAATACCTATGTTGTTAGTACGGGAAATCATTGCACAGTTCTATATTACAGGTTGCCTGTTGGCGTTTTGTGAGTATTTAGCGGTTATTCCGCGGTAGCTGATGGATTTCAGCTCAAATATTCATATCAAAATTTGGGCCGTGCCTGAAAAGGCCCGTTTCCAAATGTTTCCTCCAAGTTCGCGCATGAATTTCCAAGAAAATAAACAAAGCAAATTAAAGTACCGTTTTGAAATCCGCAGGCATTTCTAAGTCGTTAGCACAAATCACTGATCAGGCAACGCCATCTGCCCGCGACAGTCCGGTCCCCATGCTCGACGATGCCCATCGTGCAAGGTGAAGCAGGAACGGCGAATGGTGCGTGAATTAGTTTAAAGTGGTAGTAGACTTGTACAGCATCTACTACACTCTCTCCCATTCCCCCGCCTGTTCCCAGCGTCATGAACTAGTCAAGAAGACCGAAGGCGTCGGAGGGCGCAGATGGCTTGCACGGCCGGACACGCACTTAGGCGCACCACAATAACCCCTGGGCCACAACAAACACCTGACCAGAACTTTGACCAGCAACAAAAGTGAGTCAAAAGAAGGTGGAGGATGACACAAGCCACGGGGCGACCTTGCACACGACTTGTGTACCCAGAAGGATTGCAAGCGCATCTACGGGCAGGAAACCAGGCGCTAGAGAACTGTCAACGCATGTCGGGCTGCGAGGGCCATGATTTACTGAAGCATGGCATGACAAATGCCCACAATCCTTAAAGCCCAACAGAAGGTACCATCTGCAATAATCATGCCAGAAATAATTTAGGCAAACAAGTTGGGAAAAGAAATTGCCCCAACTAAGTTAGATAACAGGTGACCTATACAGGAACGTTGAATTTCGCGTGGATTAGTTTATAGCGGGGGTAGACTTTCACAGCATCTACCGCACTCTCGCCTCCTCCCCCACGTGAGCCCGATGTCATGACATAATCAAGGAGACCGCGGGCGGGCCGATGATCACAATCCCTAAAGACCAACAGAAGGTACCCTCTGTGTTATCCTGCCAGAAATAATTCAGGGAAACAAATTAGGAAAAGTAATTGCCCCAACGAAAACAGATAACAAGTGACCGACGCCTAAGACGACTTCATGAAGGATAACGTCATAGACGATCGCGACTGCAAACGGTTCCGACTTGTCTATCCGGAATCCAAGAGGACAGTATGTCATTTTGTTACATTTTAGATTCGTGAAACGTCCAGTATCATGCGACAGTATCATGCTTGTCAGAGAGACTCAAGTCCAAGTAACATCAGTTAGTATTAAATGGTTACCGAGATACAGTCGACTTCGTTGACGAGGTCAAGTTCTTCGACTTAAATGAAGTAGTGGTATTTTCTTCGCGATCGGGAATACTAATCATACTAAATGAAGCTTCGGGCTTCATGTAGATTATTACGTTTATCATCCCCAAAAAAGGAAGAGGAAGAAGAAGTAGAAGAGAAGAAGACGTCGTGTACCGAAGTTTCGGAAACTCCATTGTTTTCACCATCAGATTGGTGAGGTGTCTGTTCCTGCGGACTTGAATTTGTTCTGCATCGCCGCCTGACTCGCACCATACCCACGCCTCACGCACGAACGCTACCCTGCCTGCCTGCCGGCCGAGGGTTGGCTTTGACCTCCCCGTTGCTGACTGCTGGCGGTCTGAGGTGACCTCTGTCCCTTGCGCAGATGTTGTGGTTGTCGCAACGTCGGTGTGCCCCCGAGTCCCCGCCCCCTCATACCGAAAAGGGGTGATCAGCTGTCATCCCTACGTGCGAACCACATTCGGCTGTTTGGGCGCGTCGGTGAGTCAATGTTCCTCGCCGGTAGCGTGACCTGCGGCTGACTCTTTCCTCATGTTGTGAAGGGGGCGACTGTTACAGAAACCGTAATTTGTTCGCGTGTGCTGTCCACCCCGTCTGGACTGGTTGGAGCCTTGTACATAGCGCCTAGTTGGCCGAGTGCAGATCAATAGTTCGGTTAATTGTGCCAGCCGAGGACCAACTTTCCACTAACAGTCTGGCCAATTTCTCACTGGCTCGGCGGATGATTCTTGCCTCCCTAAAGGCGAAACTGTGCTTCTCCTATTGTATGTACCAGTGGCAGTATATCCGCGGTGCTGACTACAAGCTGGTGCCCATGCAGTCTCGTGCAGAGGCGTCTGTCCGTTTCACCAACATACCTTGCATTCCAATTTTGACGCGGTATGCTGAAGACAACTACTGACTGTTCCATGCTCGGTAGAGAGTTTTTGGTCTCATTAGCTGCTGTTTGATGGCGGATTCCGATTTGTGAGTCGCTCCAATCCCAAAAGGTTCGGGATTATTGTTTTAGCCTCCAAAACGATCCTCACGCAGGGGATCGTGAGCCAAAACTTCGGGCTCCTCACTGTTAGATCGCTCGTGATGGGTCATTGAGGTCCTCACACATGAAGGATCGCAAATAACCATTGGCTGTGATTAGGGAGTGCAGGTACTTCGCTTCGATTTTCTCCTGTCGTCGTCGTTGTCACAGTGCGTTTGAAAGCGTTCAACAGAAGTTCTGACAAAGCTGCGTTTGTGACAAATAGGATGGTTACTTTTGAATTTGAGGATGCTTGTAGTATTCGTTATTTTACGCTGAGTTCGCATCTACAGGGTCTTAGGAATTATTTGCGTGGCATCCAAATCCATACGCTTATTAATGCATGCACTAACCGAGTACATTGACTCCAGATATTTTCAATTGTTCTTCATTGGGCTGGCGACAAGATATACTTTTCACGCAAAAGAGAGTTTTACATGTCTGTGCGGCCATAGCGTCAGAAATAGCTTTTTCCTCGAATTTCGGATGTTTCGAAGTCTGACACACGAAGTCAAGGGGTGCCATTTTTAGGAAAAAGAATGAAAAGTTATTTATGAGGGTGCAGCGGCAATATGCATATCTTTTGATTTATGACAAGAGGGTCACCGCCAAAACGGTGTCGCAGCTGTTGGTCCCTGCATGTACATGAACAAGATTCTAGAAACACTTTCTAGACGTCTTTTGGAAGAGGCGCCCTAAACGTCACATTAAGAAAAGGCCAGAAAAGACAGACTTTCAGTCATTTGTTGACAACTTTCGATGTCACGACTACTTGGACGCTGCAGTAAGTTAGAGCGCTTCATTTTATTATAGTGACGTAACCATGCACTGGATCCCCGCTGGACTGGTCACACTTATCAGGCCTCCCCACCGCACACTTACGCCAGTTCCGAGTCAATCCGCCTGTTGCTGATATCGAGATGGATGGCGGATTTGATTCGCAGTTTCCTTCTGATGAAGGTCACAAGCGCGTATAGAAGTCGCTGAGAGCCAACACAACAGCGATGCACGTTCAGTGTCTCTGGCCAGCGTGATCGCCTAGCTGGACATACGACAACGCGTAGGCCGTTTGTTGGCCATTGGAGACAGCCGAGAACAACGATTCCCCCTGTGCCCAGGGAGTGGCAGGCGCAGAGGTGACTTATGCGTGAGTCCGTTTACGGTGACAAAAGACTTGCACTGCGTATACCGCACTCTCTCTCCCTCTACCTTCACCTTCCTCAGCCCTGTGTCAAGACGGAGTCAGGAAAACAGGAGGTCAGATCGGGCGCAGCGGATGACGAAAAACAATAATTTGTTCTGCACGTACTTCACTGGCTGGTCGGCCCACTATGAACCAGGTTTTCACACGAGCAATAAAGAGGCGGCTCGGATTCCAGGTGAATCGGAGTATCATAGTACTCACATCAGGATGGAGCTAGTGCAACTTGACTCTTCGTCCTGGGGAGAGTATCGAGTTATCCCCTCAACTGACAGCCCTTCAAGCCTTTAAAGCACCACGGTAGTTTAGAAGAGCGTCAGATTGTTTACAGTGAGAAGTAAGCGCTGAGTCGACAGCAAGCCTGCGCGACCAGACCTGACCGCCGCAAAACTCACCACTTTTTCCACACAATGAGAATGGACGGTTCGAATCTCGTATGCGAGAGAGTGCCATGTGGACCATATAAAGAAGAAATCATTGAGCCTGTCTCAGAGTTCGCCAGTCGACCACTCGACACAAACACACACAAGGCCGGCTGCGATGTCTGAATTGCCCCCTTAGTTGACAACCTATCAACCCATCACGTTTAGAGAGTCGTGGTGGATTTATGCGCGGCTGATTTATATAGTGAGTAATGCGCTGAAGTGTCATGGGCTGGATTTTCCAGAGTGAACATCACCTCTGCGTTTTTCTCTCCCCAGACACATGATATTAAGTAAGGACTTGGGCACACGTTTCGTCGGTTTTCTGCAGAGGCTCTGCTCATCAACCATCCATGGTCACGCATATTCCCCCACAGGTTCCTATTTTTAATGGTGGTATATTAATTCCCGTCAAAATGACTCAATGAGGAGTGATACTCAGACGCAAAGCAAATACACGCTGACTTCTTTCTATCAGCTACTGTTTGTGATGCATTAATTGGCGATGTGATTCATGTGGATTCCATACTAACAAAAAGGCGCTCTTTAGAGGACACACCGTCTTGCGCTCGCTAACCATTCTCTGGCAAATTACACAGTTAGAATTCAAATTAATTTTGGCAGCCGAATTTCTACGGTTTATGCTGTGCAATAGGGCTGCGCAGATTCATGCGTTTTTCCTCATTTCCACGGCAGAGATTCAAAAACGAGAATGTACAACCTTCGGCATGTACGGCATACGCACTTTTCAAGGAAACGAATTATTTTTGACCAACACTTATACATACCTCTGTGCATATCTCCAGCAGTTTATCATCCGGCAGCTATAATTAGGTTGTACCTAAGTTAATAATTACTTAGGGGCAGGTAGTTATTTGGCATTGGGCTGGCCGTGAGGGTTTTAACTTGAGGGTGATTAGGGAGGAGGACTAACGCTTAGGTGGATTAAGAAATTTTTTCCCGTGTTGCAAGCTAACGTCAGGCAAATCGGTCATAAACCACAACATTCCCCTTAGCGCTTAATTCCCACTTATCCGCAGGATAGTCAAGGAGGTATTAGAGGAGTTGCAGGGATTAAATCAGAAGGCGAGGTATCCTTCAGAAGGTTGCCTAATGAGGTCAAAGTCGAAGGAAAGAAAATACGGGAGATTTATAGCTTAATCTTATCAAAGACCTTCTTACTACTGCAGCATAAACAGTGTCCCTGACTGACATATCTTCATCGCAATGCTCTATCACCTGCAGGGAAGAGCACGGTAGGAATCTGTAGTGACTTTTAAATTTTTACCAAAGAGGATAGACAGAAAACAGTCCTTGA
The DNA here is from genome assembly GCA_902702965.1 of Spirometra erinaceieuropaei. Taxonomy (NCBI): domain Eukaryota; kingdom Metazoa; phylum Platyhelminthes; class Cestoda; order Diphyllobothriidea; family Diphyllobothriidae; genus Spirometra; species Spirometra erinaceieuropaei. The sequence continues at coordinate 428,886 of CACRXP010000005.1, forward strand.
CGCTTTAATTCAACATGAAAACGTCTACTGCTTTCCATAGCACATGAATATTATTCAATGGCATAAGCTGAAATGTCCCAATACCACGTGAGTCAGAATGGAAGAAAATACGAGTCCCTGGAAAACATACACAATGATGAAACGTATTGCCTTGTATCTTTAATAGAGGATAGTGCATGAATATAAACGGGAAATCAGTGGAGAAAATGTTCATTATTCAGGCAGTATTTTTCACCGAATATGAGTCGCGCAAGCGGTTGTAAAGACCCCTGGTTAAAAACCCACTTGCTGGCGTGTAACAGTTTATTAGGAATGGTGTCTCTTTTGAATCATCTCTGAAACCTAGCCCATGCATTTTTCCTTACTTGCATTCACGTCAAAAATTTCGGCTATTTTTCGTGAGTTTCAATGCTTGATGCCCGTGCGTAAACGTATCCGTTTGAATTACTATTTAATAGTTAGTGTCTGGAAATCCTAAGCAGAAGTAGAAACGGAGTTTAGATTTCCAAACACATGAGTTGTTGGGAATTGTATTTGATAAGCCATATCATCAAACTGACAGTTGTCTTTAAGTCATCAGAAATTATTGCATCAATGCCAACCCGCTACAACGAAGATGATGCAAAGACCAAAGTATAGAAACTTGTCCTGCTTGAACAAGGGAATTTCGGCAGGAAATGGGAGAAGGGAACTTCCGTAAGAGAAGTGGCTCGCATCTAAATTCGGGGAGACTAGGTTTGGAGTGAAGGTTTGGGTAGGGCCTGGGTTAACGTCTGGGTTTGCAATAAGTTTAGGATTGGTTGACATTTGGATTGGGAAAGGTGTTAGAGCATGGAAATAAGTAGCCTTCGTGGAATTTGGCAGGATGTCACCTGTACTACAGGCAGGTCCTATCTCAGTTTTTTTGCCTGAACTTCTAGACTGCATGGTTACAGGGCAATCAACTTGGCTGTATGCCAGTAGTTTTGTAGAATAAAGCTTCCGCAGACCTTCGTTCAACCAGCTCCCCAACTGTTCATGTTTATTTACCGGTCTGTGGCACACACCTTTATTGGAACATTCACAAATCTATGACATTGGTGGGAGGCGAAATAAGTTTTTTAAAAAAAGCTCGCATATTCGTAATCTTGCCATCCGAATCAGCTAGTGGAAATAGTTAAAATGGACGTGGGTAAGCAAATTTGCATGTGCGAGTATGCAAGCGAAGTATTCGTCACTTTAATTACAATGCCCTCACTTTCGGACGTGTTGGCAGATGCCTGACGACAAAGTTGACTTTTACGTTGAGTGCTGTAGCCAGTTTAAACTGGGCAGATGTGGTGTTGTTGTCCTCGAACCTATTTGGTCAGCTGTCCTCTGCCCGCCCGAAAACATACTCGCACGCCCCCTACCAGACTCTCCATGTGCTCTTCCCTCCCAAAAGACACCTAGGATTGACTGATTATTAATGTGAATTGGTGGGTCTTGTCGTCTGAAGGGAGGACACGATGACTCATACGATGATGAGGGCGAAGAAGAGGGGGGGAAGTAAATACTAGTTTCACAGGCAGTTCGATTTGAGCGCAAGTTTGACCGTGAAGCAGGCAGGCCAGAGGTCAAAACAGGCACATGGGCCGGCCGCGTGTTGTGACATCTAATTTTGTCCTGTGGATTAGCATAAACACGTTGAATGCCGGCGCTTCTACTCGTGCGTTCGTCCATGTTTCCTTTTTATAGAACAAGATGTGGAATAGGTTGAATTAATTCTCTGTCCGGTATCTGTGTCATCATTAGCGACGCGGCAAACAGTAATTAACTGTGTTGGCAATCGAATAAAGAGGAAACCACTGGACTATCTAACATGAAGGTGGAGGAGGAGGAATACGAAGCTGGCGTGGAAAGGAAGTACAATTATTAATTATACGAAGATAGGATCCGAGAGCAAGCAACTTTAATAAGCACTGACAAAATCGCGCTAATTTATTGGCCATATTGCTAGGATTATGGTTAGATCTAGTATGAGGATCACTGTAAGGGAGGGTGCGCGGTTAAGGTTAGATTTGAGGTGACAATGACTGATCGGTACAAGGGTTTGGGTTGACTTCCGTTCAAGGTCTAACTCTAACTATGATCTCAATCCCAACTAACTTCTATGCTGCTCCCTCCCTAAGCCATACGGTTAGCCAGGCCAGTCTTGTGCTCGCACAAAGCGTTTGTACAAGCGCTATGGCTCCCCTGGGCAAAGACAAACCCAAAATACAGTAGATATACTAACTCATGAAATTTCAACCAAAATTTCGAAATGCGTTCTCGTTTCGAAAGGATAAATTAAGTAGTGTTGTAAAACTAATCATGATGCAGCATAAGTCTATAATGATGCAGTTACCTCAGCTTATTGGCTTTCGAAAGTACTTATTTTCGGCTGCATGCAAGATTTATACTCTGCAAAAAATGACTACTTAAGTAGCATGCCATTTTCTCATTGATTTTCGATGCCCTTGAAAATTCAATTATATTTCATGGAAAGCATGCATAAAACTATTTCTTCTTTCACTTATCCGGTAGAAAATCACGTCTTCTTTCAATTTCATACTCAAAAGAAGAGTATAATTCGGTTTTAAAAAAGTTTCTAATTATGCAATTTTTTAATACCGTTCAATGGCCGTTCATGAAACGTAATGTATCTGCATTTACGAATGTGGCTTGTAAAGTTAGCAATATTGCTCAAATCCACTGCTTAATTTTATGAACCCCATATAGTCTCCTCTTAACACTGTAGAGAAATGGATGCAATACTGTTAACTTTACAAGCCACATTCGTAAATGCAGATACACGACGTTTCATGAACGGCCATTTAACGGTTTTAAAAAATCTCACAATGAGAAACTTTTTTTAAAACAGAATTATACTCTTCTTTTGAGTGTGAATTTGAAAGCAGACGTAATTTTCTACCAAATAAGTAAAAGAATGAATATTTTTATTCATGTTTTCCATGAAATATAATTGAATTTTCAAGGGCATCGAAAATCAATTAGAAAATTGCATACTACATAAGTAGTCATTTTTTGCAGAGTATAGATCTTGCATGCAGCCGAAAATAAGCACTTTCGAAAGCCGACACGCTGAGGTAACTGCTTTATTATAGACTTATGCTGCATCATGATTAGCTGAAGTAGGCAAGAACGGCAGGATTTATTGGTACCAAAAAATTTCGCGACTGCTCTTCAGCTGCTTCCTGTCGCTTCATAAGTGAGATAAGGAGTGAGAACAATACAACAGATTTGAATTCGTGCAGAAAATCGATGCAGAAACAGCAAGGTTAGGGTTTTGGGCAAAGTTGGCTAATCGATAAAGTTAGTAACACAAACGCCGTAGGGGAAGAAAGTGAAAAAAGGGAAAACGTTAAAGAGCAAAAATGAGAGGAGAGAGGGGGAATCATGGAGCTAGAGGCTACCATGGCAATGTTAGGTTAACCACGTGCTCCAATTGTTTACAAAGATCTGGTTTCACTCGTCGTATATAGGCTGCCTCCAGGTAACGCAATGTCCGAGGCAGCCTATATACGACGAGTGAAACCAGATCTTTGTAAACAATTGGAGCACGTGGTTAACCTAACATTGCCATGGTAGCCTCTAGCTCCATGATTCCCCCTCTCTCCTCTCATTTTTGCTCTTTAACGTTTCCCCTTTTTTCACTTTCTTCCCCTACGGCGTTTGTGTTACTAACTTTATCGATTAGCCAACTTTGCCCAAAACCCTAACCTTGCTGTTTCTGCATCGATTTTCTGCACGAATTCAAATCTGTTGTATTGTTCTCACTCATTATCTCACTTATGAAGCGACAGGAAGCAGCTGAAGAGCAGTCGCGAAATTGTTTGGTACCAATAAATCCTGCCGTTCTTGCCTACTTCAGCTTCGTACCGGGGACAAAATGCTTCAAAGCATCATGATTAGTTTTACAACACTTCTTAATTTATCCTTTTGAAACGAGAACGCATTTCGAAATTTTGGTTGACATTTCATGAGTTAGCACATCTACTGTATGTGTTCCTACCCCCATGTCGCAAAACAGCTATGAAACAGGCACAGCTAATTGTTAAGCAACTTCCTCCTCCCTAAGTCCCAGAGAGAGAACTAGAGCCTGACCAGCGACCTCTGAACGTCCCTCAACATCTCTTACTGATTGGCTTTTTTGGATGTTTACCTTTTGCCACCCTGCCTTCCCTTAGATTTCTGTACAGGCTTGATGATGGATAATCGATAACGTACGTTTGCCGGATTTGACCTCTTAGATGTCTGCATGAGTATCATCGCTGAAGTTAAACAATCGTATTATTATCGTTGCGTCTCAATCAGAACACTGCTCCTAGCCCCATCGAACAAAGACAAGGAAGAGCAGAATGGCCATTTCTGGCTTGTCGGTCGTTGCCAGAGAGCCATACCTACCAACCGAGGCTCGTAGAACCCTAGGCTCCTTACTCTGTCGACTACGATCGGACAGGATAAACACTGGAGTTCACATACCAAAAAAGTACACGGAAGACGCTGAGGGACGCACTGATGAACCGGACCTCTCGCGTCTGCGCCATGCAGCGACAGAATATCAGCGATACACGCGTGTCTGGGCTTTTAGCTAGTGCCTGTTCCTTTAATATTACAAATAATTACATAGGTTTATGCGATCGGGCTTACTGACTATGGTGGATCGATGCTCGCCGATCGCGTTACGGTAAGCGTCTTCTAGCGGGCGATTCTTTCCTTCGATGTTAATGCATGCAATTTGTCCCGAGCAACGCATTTCTTACCCTTCTTATAACACACGTGAATTTACATGAACTATTACAGGTTATACCTTTCCATTTTCTTAACTTATAGGCCGTCAGCTGAGCCGGGAAAATACTTCGATTATCGACAACTCTTCACAATAACGCATAGGTCTCTTTCGCAGTCCTCTAAGGAACTCAAGTAAGGATTTTAAGGCAGTAGATGTGTTACTTAAATACCAGATAAATACCTGCTGTATTTCTAGGGGAATTATTCCAGACGTAGGTTTAAGTGCTTGGGCATAAATATGAGCAACCTGTCGTTAGTTAACTTCCATACATCAGCAGCAACTTATTACTTCACAAATAGCAGGGTGTTCAGTATTCCCTCAAATCATAACACTCCATGACTACACCATATACTCCTGCATTTTCCCATCACGGAATCATTCAAGAACCCGGATATATAAAATCAGGAACGTGGAGCAAATGCTGCCGGATTGGACTTGTGGGAGAGTAGCGCCTATTGAATTTTTTAATGACCAAAAGTGAAAAAATTGCGCAACTGAGATCGGCCAAAATAAGCTCCTCGGATGATCCTGTTTACCCCTGATTTTAGGCGTACTGCAATTCCGAAGACCTCTTGGCAGTGGCCTGATTGCAAGGATGGATAGCTGGCCTGGAACCTGGGATGGTTGGCCTCATCTCTCTTATCTATCTCAGCCCTTGCTGTGATCGTAGAGCCGCCCCGGTCATCAGGAACCTGTTGTATTTAACTCTATTTCTCTCTTTAAACACTGACTGCCATTTTGGAAGAAGGTTGACCTGTAGATCAGCTGACGCTACGACACCTATGCAGTCAGACCTGGCGTTTGTAACGCTAGCTAACTGAAATTGGAGGCCGAATCCTGTCCCCATTATTTTTGCTTATTTTGCTTATTTTTGCTGAATCGCTTATTGCCATTGCTTCCTGCAGTTGATTCTGCAGACAACGGCAACCTTCTGCCCTAAGCAAAAAAGGCTCTTAGGAGCGCGAATTGGAGTTTAGAGGTCGCCCCCCCCCCCCGAAAATCGCTAAGGCAGCTGAAAAAATACGTTAAAAGCCTTCTAAACGCATAAGCTGAATTCTACGACCTCGGTATGCTCTTGGTTTTCCTCCCTGGGCACCTGCAGTATGTGATGAGCCTAGCTTTTATACAATTCACAGGCATTTTGACAGATTTTGAATAATTCCTATTGACCCAACTTTGATAAACTCGGCACCTCAAATCTGATTAAACTCGAGTCGTCCGGCGGGGCCTGGTAACTCATGGTTAGAGCGTTGGCTGTACTAAAGCATTCTCCTTACTGCGTGGGTTCGAATCTCACCGAGGCGCCGAGTTTTTCACAATTGGGTCAATAGGAATTTTTGAACAATTGCCGAGGAAAATAATTCAGCCCCTTCTTATCGACTGCTGCGCTGCATGCACGGTCGTAAATGAATAAAGATTGTTTGCGACTTGGCAAAGGCAGTTCTTACCTCATCCGGGGCTTTTAATCGAGTCCAAACAGCATATTACGCTTTCTCCATAATACATTTCTGACGTCTGTTGAGCCCGAGAAGCCTTTGAAGTGAAACGGCCAGTATTCCTTCATCCTCCCATCTCCTTGAAAAAAACTCTGCTTTTTTAACACACGAACTTTTGATAATTTATGAATGGTCTCCTTTGACTACGACCTTGAAGTTCCACAACACGTACTACCATGACTCATTCCGCATACCCAGCGATATGCACTTTTCGAGGGGCGGGGGATTTTTTTGCTTGTCGTAGTGGCGTGGAGCTGGGAGAATTTAAACTGAAATATCATGGCTTTTTTCGCTCCCCTTTCTCTCTCCGTCTATGCTCCCGCGAAAGGCTCTGTTATATGCTCCAGTGCTGCTGTGTTTGCCGGTAACCAGGGTACTGTTTTTAGAAATTATATGAACGTCTCCAGCGCGTGAATAGGGGTCTTAAGTACACCTTCTGTCAACAAAAGTCGATTTTTTTGTGGTTCCTGTCCCGAGTGGCACCGTAGATCTAACCGTCTTCTGGCAAACATTTTTTGTGTACGCAGCACTCTGCTATAATCTGAATTCACTAGATTGCCTATATTTCTTTTTTGTTATACTCAGAGTTTTCTAGAAAGATATTCCCTGAGGTCTGTTAGCTTTCAATCCAGTTATTCTAACATCGGTCATAAACCGATGTACGGTGTATGACCGAACTCAGGAAACCTGGTGACGGAAATTGTAATGATCATTTCGGGATAGCCTAAACGTTGTATCCTTCACTTACCTGTCTTCTCAGTTCACAAAAATATCCTTTTTATGCAGAATAAGTTTCTAAGCAATTTGATCAGGCAAGTGTTTATGAATTTGCGTTTAAGCGAACAATACCTTGTATTCGAAAAATTTCCTCTTCGTATAACTGCTGCAGATAATTTTCGTGCATCAATGAGCCTTCATTTTTATGAGGGGAACGTTTGCCGAACCAAATGCCATCTAAATGGCAATCTATTTCTGCTCAACGTAAGTCAAATAAGGCAGGATGTCAATAAACAGGTTAGTTATAGAAAAAACCGACGAGTTTTCGATTTTAAAACTTTAGATTAAGAAATCTGTGGCACTGTATGCCCTGAAATTCAACTACAACGCCTATAGGCAGTCCTCTATTTTTGCACATTCATAGTTTCCTGGTATTTGCAAATGTGCCAAAAGAAATCCTGAAGAGACCCCCTTCCTACCAAACGGCTATTTTCATTTTTAAAGACGTTATAATGTACTTTTGTGGCGCCTAGTTTTTGCAAGTGCATAATTCAATAACTGAACCGGCAAAACATTGACATTTCGAGCAATTGTTAATATCTGTATGGCTATTCAACGGGGAATATGTAACTATAGATCGCAGTCTTAAAGTATGCAAAAATAATAAAAATGAATCTTCTTAGGGAGAAATTTGAGCATTGCCGTCTACGAAAGACATAGCAGTATTCTGCGGTAAATCAAAAAGCGGGTTGAACGTGCAAGCTCTTTTCCTGACTTTACTTTTAGAAACGATGAAGTACATAAACATTCGTCGGAAACGTACCACAAGAAAGCGCTTTTTGAGAAGGCAACTCATTAGCGGATTTTCAAATGATCAAGTTTATATTTGTCTCATGTCTCCGCCGCTGACGTTCCTTTTATTTCGGCGGTGAGGTTAAATGTTTTGTGAGATTGTACATCTGACCCACACTGCAAACTCCACGAAGACGAACGCCCCCAAAATTGACCTTATCGGCAAAAGCATTCAAGACATTTTGGACAACTAGTCTTGACCCACTTACGAAAAACTCGGCGACCCCGATGTGATCGGACCCCACAACAGCATAATGAAGGCTTGAATACAGCCATCGGTCCAGCCACTAAAGTGATGAGGCCCCACCGGAAGTCGTGAATTTAATCACATTTGAGTTCACTTACCCGCCCAACCTATGCAGCGCATGACATTCACTAATTTTGATAGAGCAAGTTGACTGAATAGGCAAAACTTCCTAAGTAATCAATCCAGATTCCACTAGATAACTATTGGGCTCACGTAATCAATAACTTATTTTGAAGTATGGGATGTAGTCAAACTACAGAACCCACTGGTCAGTCGATTAAAACGACTGGAACCTGCAAGCCTTCATCGGTTTTTAAGACACCTTGTAATTTGGTGAACCCCACCATCGCCAAAACCATAGTGATTTGACTGAAGGTAAGTCTTCTTGCTTCACAGAAAGTGTACGGCTTAGACTTACCTGTTAATATCATCCGAATTTGTTAGTCAGTGGCCTGACTCCCAACAGGTTGCTCTATGGGACTCTTTTATTCGTGTGAAGTGTTTAACAGCAAAGGCATCGACATTCTCCTTGCTTTCATCACACACAAGCAGATCAGCTAGGTCAATTTCCTGCAAATACCTTCTGAGACACACTTACATGCCATACGTCACGAGGCGTAATTCTTGGGGATACTTACTGAAAATATACGCATAGAAAAGCTTTTTAAACCGTGTTATGCTTCCGAGTATTATTAACTGGGGTATTTGCACAAACAGGCCATATGTAATTCTTTAAATTAATTTTGTCCACTTAACGCAAAGCTTTGCTTTTTAAACTTCGCGGCATTTCTTAGGAAAGCTGATATTTTCCAAAAGCGATACAGTACGTCATATAATCATCTTGCAATTTCATTCACATGGGGTTGGTTCTTTATTTTCTTACTGGCTTGGTGGATGCTTTTAGACTCGTCTTCAACTGAGTGGAGATTCTTCATTATTTTGGATATGCTTCGTGCGTTAAGTCATGTAATGATGCTAAGTGTTTTTCAATTTGTGCAAAAAGTCTTTTGTGTAAAACTATTCCAAAATGATCTACACCAGAGTGACATATTCTGGGTAGTCGATTATAGGGTGAACATCCACATCATTTTTCGGCCTTTCAAGTTCTGTTTAATTAAGCGCCTTAGTCCGTTTTCCTTAACCCAGTATTTTGCTGGGTGGACAAATGGATTCTCATTAATTATGTAATCTAGTGTGTGCATCTGATTGGAAATTTTTTTTATTTTCAGTATGTGATATAGCCTATTTCCATTATGTTAACGTGTTGACCACAGGTCGAGTCGAATTTAAAGTTACTTGGGTCTTGAGGACGACCTCCGAAGAAACTGATGGGTTGCGGGTTTTTAACTTAGATCCTGGTATTGAGGTAAAGTAGGGGGACTAACTCATAAAATGTCGACCGAAAATCTGAAATGCGTTTTCGTTCCGAAAAGAATAATTATGCAGGGTTGTAAAAATAATCAGTCTACAATATAATTTTATAATAGTTCAGTTATCTCAGAATGCCCGCTTTCGAATGAACTTCATTCCGACTGCATGCAAAAACTACACTCTGTAAAAAGTGGCTACTTACGTAGAACAAATTTTTCTCATTGATTTTCGGTGTCCCTAATCGTAAAATTTTATTTCATGGAAAACATGCACAAAAATATTCATTCTTTCGCATATTCGGTAGAAGATTACGTTCTCTTCCAAGCTTATACTCGAAGGAAGGGCATAATTCGGTTTTCAAAAACTTTTCGAATTTTCGAATAATTTTGAACCCATTGTACCGTTACACTTGGATTCAGTGTTTTAAAACTACAAGCCGTATATTTCCTGCGTACGGAAAACCATTAATATTTCTACGGTATTACGAGACATCATATGAACTTCCTAAAATTAAGCAATGGAGTTGAACAATATTCTTAACCTGACAAGCCACATTGGTAAATGCGAATTCATGACCTTTTATGAACGGTCATTTCTCGGTATCAAAAAGTCTCAGAATTAGAAACTTTTGTAGAACAGAATTTTGTACCTCCTTCGTGTATAAAACTAAAATAAGACCTAATTTCTAACGCATGAACAAAAGAATGAATATTTTTATGCATATTTTCCATGAAATATAATTGGACTTTAAGGGGCATCGAAAATCAATGAAAAAATTCATGCTTCATAAGTAGTCATTTTTTACAGAGCGTAGTTATGGCATGCAGCCGGAAGGAGGTTCATTCGAAAGCCGGCGTCCTGCGGTAACTGAAATATTATGGAATTATTTTGCAGGGTGACAAGTTTTCCAACCCTACTTAATTAATCTTTTCGAAACGAAAACACATTTCGGAATTTCGGTGGACATTTCATGAGTTAGCCCACCTACTGTATGTAGTTTCCTATCATTTGAATCGCAAGCCTTCATTGCATGAAGCTAAAGACAAGAACGACGCTGAATGATGCATATAATGAACATGAGTTAATTCAGGAACTGCTCTACTAAATGCATTGATTTTGAACGCCCGCTTTCAAAGACTTTTTTGACATTGACACCGAGTTTACATTCCGTTTCACTCCACTGCTACAAAAGGCAGTAGATAGAAATGGACGTGGCCCAAGTGAATCCTTGTAGAGGCGCCGGGTCATGAAAGAGGCCGATGAAGTGTCGGACTCTACCTGAATTTATCGCAGAGAAAGATAATTCTCCTAGTCCTCCACCTCCTTTTTTAAGCCAAATAAAAATGACCCTTTTCACATGCGCTGCAAAAGTTCGCCATTTTGAAGATTTCATTTCAATGTAAAACACCTTGGAGCATTTTTACTCGAAAAAGTTTTTGCACAAACCGCAAGACGATTTGCATTACTGCGACGAGTCTTTTCCTCTGGGGAGGACATGTCATCAATGCTTACTGTCTGAGACAGCGGAAATGTCCCATCTTCATTTTCTGCCTTCTCCTTTCAGATGGACATACATTTTACGGATCAGAGATCCATGACATGTCCTGCTCCTCTTCGGATCCCTATAGTGACACTTCCATTTTTGTCCGATTGAGAAGTGCCCCGTGCGGAAATTTGCGTAATCAAATTAGAAGCCGCACCTTTGGCATGCACATCGTACAGTCCTAGGAAGTCAGGGAAATTTGTGTTCGGACTTTTTGCCAGTATCCAGATTAGATGTTCTGTGACGCTTTTCGGATTGTGTGAAATTATTCACCGCTATATCTGGAGGTGGGAATACTTTATCATGATTCCACCAAAATGGACACAATTCAACTCAAAACCAGCACTTTCGTCTCGTATTTTTTTAGTTTATGGACCATGGCTAAACTACAATGAAAATATTTCACTTCAAAACGACACTCAACAGTAAAATGTCTGTCATCCAGTTGATTTCACCGGTCATATGTTTAGTGCAATTACAGTCACATTTGTCACATTATTTCCATAAATTCGATCACTGATGTATACTTCTCTCACTCTTCCTCCCCCGTTATTTTTCGGCGTTCGTCTACTGTGGCTCTGTATCCGGTAAGCTACAAAAGTAACTGACGTTTCCAATAGCGGGGTCATTTCTGCTTACAAAAATATTTTTCAGTCCAGAGCCACTTTCGCCTGCAAAACATGAGGACTTTTGATGTTGTGCTTTGTTTACTGATTAATCTAACCACGTAAGGAGCCTTGAACCTGGAGTCTAACGTCGAAACCTAAGATTTACCTAGACTTTAGGTGTATTCTGAGGATATAATTCTGGAACTTACAATATGATATACAGTACCGCGTTTGTTTGTCTGAGGCAAAAAATACAAATCCCACACTCAACCTTCTCCGGGAAAGAATTGATAAAATAATCATCTGAACCATGTGATGTTATGTGATCACCCTTTTAGCTGACAACTTTCCAGAAATGACTTTTCTAACTTTCTCTGGATTACCATCGACTTAATATGTGGGTGGCCCGTAGATTCTGTTTGCAGGTGGCATACGGCCGAACTCCTTTTGCTTCAGTCTATTTGATATTACAACCAAGCGTTTCTCGGCCTCAGATCCAGGGGATATGATACCTGACCTCGGATCAGCTGGCCATCTAAAATTCACGTATCACCAGTCCACTCAACGAAAATATTCAATAACAAATGAGCGTGCTTCAGGAATTTATTCTGATTGCAGGAATAAAGATAAGCCACTCAGTTTGAACTTGAAGATTCAGTTGAGGTTCCTTGCAGTTACAGGTAGAGAAGGACAAGCAGCGGCGATAAGAGTTTAATAGGTTTACTCACCTAACCTTTTGGATTCTCACTTGAAGCCATCACCAGATAGTCACATCCTTATCTGCGACTATGTGTTCGGGTGATACTTCGAAGCGCAGGAAGAAAAAAATGTGATTAAGCGTCCACATTTTTTCTTCTCAACTGCTTTCCGGAATCCCCTTATTTGCTTTCGATCGGTAAACTCTTCTGGTCGCGACGCGCTCCAATCTGTCTGACAGTGGGAAACATTTATCCTCCATGAATTGTCTACTTATGCGCAGGTTAGGTTTCTGCGCAGGTGTTTCGACAGTGGCATGTTGTCGAAGTGTTTTTTGAGACAAACCTCCGGTAAACACGACGCAGACGAGCCACGCTGTATTTCACTGCATCAGTCTAACGATTCGAACGCTCCCTCAGTAAGGGAGCATCGACCGAACTTTTTAATCCGACCAAATAGTTCCGGTGGCTGTCAACAATGTTTGGATCAGTGTCTCCAAAGCAAACATCGTCATTTGTTTTCATCGTCATGAAGTCAAGCACTCTCATTTAGACATTCTGATAGCTGCATCGAATGACTGCGTATGTTTAGAGCAAAAGGACGGTTTTTTGCTACAAATAATATGGTTTATTAACATTTTATCGCCATTTATTTAAGTAATGGTTCACAATTTGCAGACCTGCTGGAATTGGATCAGATCCTGAAATGGGTCAATCAGGGCTTATTGGGGAAAAATTTAAATTAAACCAGATAGCGGGGAATGGTCACTGGTAAGTAAACCTACCAAAGGCATAAACCGCCCTAGCACATTTGGGAAAGCAAAGTTTCGGCTGTGGGAAAGGACGTGCGTCCGAGCTGGGAGACTGGAAAAAAGCGATGCCGATACAGTTGGCTTGGTCCGGTTGATCCGCAGCCAACTCGAAGTATGAATGTGGGATCTGATAAATCACTTTCAATCTAATTAGTTAAGTGCTGTTCCAACTTTTAGGAGAAAAGATACGCACGGTGTGTCCGGCTGGCTGATGTTGAACAGCCCCGAATTAAGTGGAGTGTATGGTCTCATGGGCACTTAACAGCGGTTGGATGAAAACAACGGGAGGGGGCAATGTTGTCACGCTGCGAAGCTAGTCTTGTAGGTTAACTCGAGGCTTGGCCGTGGTTGCATACTGTTCAGTTCATCAATGTTGCTTGTGATGTGTTTAATTGAACCAGATGACTGGTGTTTTATATTCTGATGGGGATACCATACGGGCAGCACAGGTATTAGCTAAAAGCCCAGACACCTGTTTCGCCGATATTCTGCCGCTGCATACCACGGTTGCGAGCGGTTCGGTTTATCAGTGGGTCCCCCAGCGTACCCCGTGTGATTTCTGGTAGATGCTTCTAATGCCCACTGTTTTCCAATCAGTCGCCATCAGTTAAATTCTTAAGCTATTTATGGCGAGGCGCGGAGATTTTACTCTGGTTTACAGCCCTAGCATTCACTCGTCCAGATGAGTGCGATTTCTTCTGTCAGCCGTTCATAAATTTGGACTCTCCAAGAACTCTCACTAACTGCTGTCTAATTCACGTCAGGTATATTCATCGAGTTGCCTGAGTTAATATCGAGTCGAAGGTAGTCGCCCCAAACCTTGCCGGACTTTAATAAAAACGAAACTGGGCGCACACCGAGCTGAACAGCTTCTTTGGCGGTGGAGGTAGGGCAAGGAAAATTGCCTGAAAGGTATCATGTGACCCCTTTTGGCCAGGGGTGCGCATGCCCGTCCATCGGTTTCTTTTGGATTGGAGGTCTTGGATATTTTTCTACATATTTTCGATGAAATGTAACTGAATTTTTATGGGCATCAAAAATCGATGAAAAATGTACGCTACTTAAGTGCTCATTTTTACGGACTGTGGTCTCTGGACGTGGGTTCGAAAACAGACGTCATGGGGCAACTGGATTATAATAAAATTATGCTGCATGGTGATCAGTTTTATAACCGTACTTAATTAATCTTTTCGAAAAGAAAACGCATTTCGGAATTTCTTTTGCCATTTCATGAGTTAGCCCACTTACTGTACATCTATCATCAATAACTTGAGACCTGACAGGACATTGCCTCAGGCTGACCCCCGCGCCAGAGGCCAGGTTAATTTGACTTTGAGGTGTGCGTTAATGTGAGCGAAAGTTTGGGTGCACCTAAATGCAGGAATAGAGGATTTTAGGTGTGGGCTGACACCATACCTCTCTATCTCGCCCCACCTTTGTGCCCGCTACTTTTTTGTTTTTGGTGATGCGCTCGAAAGCGTATCCGAAATATCAAGTGACTGAACCCCTTGCTTAAGCGGTCGAGTCTCCTTCTATCACAGCCGCCTTCCGAGACTCCTTTTTGTGCTTCTGTCGGTCCATATCCTTGTCGATTTATTAAGACTTTAAAATATCCGGACATAATTATGACAGAGTTCAACCGGGCATATGTGGCCGAATGCCTGAAAAGTGTGCAAACGTAGTCAACGGTTCATCGTAACGGTTCAGATACGTAACAACTAAGTATGCTTTTTGTCCCATCGACTCCCAAATTGTAATTTGAAGTTTTGCTTGGGTTCTTAAATTTCAAGAACATGCAGAGCAAAATTCACCTTGTTTATCTTTCTGAAATCTTCAGGTAGGTGGTGATTAAATGACAATTTTCCTATTGTACTTTTCATTCACTGCTTCGAAATTTCGTCCGCGATTACGAAATGAAATAACAGGAAATCCCTTGGGACACTACTTGTCAGAACAAAAAGGACCAGTCGGAGTCTACGAATATGTACCCATCTTGCACAGGTGAAACTGTCAGGCGCATAACGGAATAATCTCGTGCACATATGCAATTCCCCCTCGAGCTGACAAAATAACTGAGTTCGCACTGGGTCTGAACGGCGGCAGAGAATCAAGGAACTTCCTATAAAATTAACAACTTTCTTTTTTTGTCTTTGCCTTCGGAAACGGACAATGACGCAAAGGCACCCCACCGTCAACCGAAAGTGGGTTTTTAACGTTTTCTTACAAAACGCCAAAATGATTACGCTCTACAATCCTCCTCTTGATTAAACTACCAACATATACTGAACTCTCCAAGGCGCCGACCTGCTGTATGAGTGAGGACCCTACAGAGTCCTTTTCATCAAGGCTGCTCTTTCTATATAGAGGTAACGTTTTATTGGGCGTTGTCTATTAAACGATCACGTGGCTGTAAAATGTTTCAAACATTAAGGTCATTGGATTAGGAGGAACTCTCAATGCTATTATTCTTCCTTTGTTTTATCCGCGATCGTCGTCTTTTGTTAAATTATTCTCCTCATGTGTGAGGAATATAGAGTATTAACAGCCCAAATGCACTAGCACGTTTTTGAAATAGAAACGCAATCAATATAAACGACAGACGCAAGTACCTTGAAGCGTTGACGGACTTTTCTCTTATGCTTTAAACGCGAAAATATCATGCAAAAGGCATGTTAATATCAAAAGTATTTGTAACATTTCGGCTAAACATTTTTGCAAAGATAATTTCATCCATCACCGATCAAATTTAGAAAAAGTAATGTTGAATTAGTGCCATTCTTTGTGCTGAGCTCAAATTCGCCCATCATTTCGGGCGTATTTTACAGATAATACGCAAAGAAGTCATATATTCAGGAGGAATTTCAGGAAAATAGCATCCTTTGAAGAAAAAAGGTTTTAAAAATCGGGTACGTTATTGGGACAGCTTTAGTGTAATAAGAAATTTTGGCAAGTTCACTCTTCCATCAAACATTGCCATAGAGTGTTTTAGCCAACGACATAGGAGTTCGATCGTCGTAAACTACGACGTAGACCGTGCAGTACGTAGAGTGGGCACATCACTGGCGACTTGCGTAGCATCTGCCACACTCCATCCCCGCTCACCCACCCGGGGATGTTGAAATGATGGTGCCAAAACTACCAGAGACCGGATCGGGCCCAGTGAGGGACAAAACTAAATGACCCCTCTACGCGCTCCACACAGGCTCTCACCCGACGGCGCACAGCAGCATTTGCCAAGTAGGCGTTTTGTACAGCCGTCACGAGCACCGCTGAAACATATGGTCGCGTACGGGGATTTGCTTGATATAGAAACGTGCATTGCTCTCCCTAGGCTCCAGTGACCTCTTTGATGCCCGGAAGTTGTACTAGACCACGCCGAAGATGGAGAGTGGGTCCTTGTCAGCTGGCTTTATTAAATGGTAGGAAGAAATCCACAGGCCTTTTTGCGCTGTGTACGCACGATGTACGCTGAATGAATTTCGGTGATTTCATGACCGTGGTTGGTAAAATATATAATTTAATCTAGAACGACGTAACCATGTTTGGATCTTCAAAAGCATAGAGAATTTTAATGAAAGGGCGAAATTAACAAAAAGGTTGATTATGCACGAACGACCCGGGCTGAACAAGCAGAGACAAGGTACGCGGGTGTACTGCCCAAAATGACTCCCAGTTCTAACTCCTAAATTCCAGTCAAGATGCGGAATGTTAAGGTGCTTAAAAACCCAAATTTTTGGTAACATCCGATTTCAAGGGCATGCATTTTACCCCGAAACAAGCGTGAGGGATGACTATAAAGGAGTTTTATTAAAGCCCAAGGTATGAAATCACGCAAACTTTAAAATTACTCGTGAAAAGATTGGTCTCTCAATTCAGTGAACCCTATTAACGGAAAATATATGCATCAAAAGGTCATCATTCCAATGCTTACGAAGTTCAGTGTGGATTTCTATTATAATGGACACCCTTGTAGCCACAGTGAAACCATTGTTTGTTAAATTATGCTCGGGGTTTCAGTTTCGTTGAGTGTTTCCCAAACATGAATAATGCCATTATAGTCATCAACATTAGAGTATATGGTGGTGGAGAGGCACTCACTGATTGTGTCTGCGGAACTCACTCGTCCCGTTATGCCTTATAGACTCTCTCTAGAGCCCAACCAGCAGCCGCACAGCGGCGCACGATATAGGCAGAAGGATATTACCGACAAAGACAAGGGTGACTGGAATGGCCATTTCTGGCTTATTAGCCGTCATCAGCCAGTCATACCCAGCCCCGAGGTGTGGAACATCTGGGTTCGATCCTGCGACCTGTTAGTTAGAAGTTAAACGCTTCTGACCATCGAGACACGGGCTCGTTGTCCTTTCGGTTTCGGTCGGGATCATACAATGGTAGAGAGGCGCTCTCCGATCGTTCCTACGGAACTCACTCATCCCGTCCAGCGTTGGGTATGACTGACTAACGACTACTTGTAAACCAGAAATGGCCGTTTCAGGCTCGCTTTTCTTTGTCGGTAGTGGCATCAGACTAAATGCATTTTCTCTAGTATTCGGTATAGTGCACCTCTTCCAACTCTTGGCTCTGTTTCATTTTCGGAAGTAAGTAATTTAGTTTATGGTGTGAAAATAATAACATTATTTAAACAAAAACTGCCTTGGTCTTCCTAAGCCCATTCTCTAGAAAGACTTGTTGTCTTTGCTGAAGATCGCGGACTGTTAATAAGTTGCTTACTTGTGTATTGAAAATGATGAAACGAAACGCGGATCATCGACAAACTCTTGCGTGACTTCATACTTGGAAGAGAATCCGCGAAATGCGCAGTTATGGTCCTTGAAATGTCCCCCGTTGCCCACAAAGTGCTACAAGTCATACGAGGAGCGCCTGAAAGACCTCAAAGAGCATCCAAAAACTCGGTAATATTAGATTAGCGATTAATCATGCGAGTTTTTCAACAATTTTCGCAATTATAAACGCTATGAACGAAGGACGTTATATGCAGGTTTTGGAGTAAGCAAGTTGTTAGACGAGATGACAATAATGGTTGCCACGGAACGTCATTCCGAGGTAGTTCCTATGCAGACACATGCGAATTTTGAATAAAATTCCTTCGAGGTGCTTAAATAAATTGCAGTTTTGAAAACAGAATGTCATATGCGCCATGTGTCCAAACTCATGAATCATCTACTGAGCCTTTATTATCTACGTTTCCACATAGAATAGATTATTCACGGCTTGTCGTTTTTCCTGCATGATCAGATTTTGGTTTTTAGATAAACTATTTTGCACCCACCTCTGCGCATTGGTTTTCCAAAAGACACTAGTTGCGTGCCGCACATCCTTCTGCTGAAATTCATTCCTTGTGTAATTTAAGCTATGCTGTTGGGAGCGAGTACGAAAATGTCCTTTAAAGGGACATTTTTGGACAAATTTTATTGTTTCGCGCTCAATGCCATACAGTCATCGTAACGTTCTGGATGTATTCAAAAACCTTCGGACTTACTAATTCTGCTCGCAGATTTTGCAGTGTGATTTGGTTGTCCAAACAGTTCAAGATCAATACAACGGCAGTACTCTGCACAGTTATTTGAATTTGTGTAAGTCAGCTAACATTACAACCGGTTGCAGACGAGGATTCACGAAACTCGTTGCCATCAATGAAAAATTATATTTTCAAACAGAAGGTTTGAAAGAGAACTTATTTTATTTGAAATTATCATAAAAAGGAATATATTGTGCCCCTGCATTGTAGATTTGTAGGATCGGGTTACACGGAAAAACTCAAACTGCAGCTGTGGCGGCTGTCTTCCGAGTCCGATTTAAACCTATGACTGGAACCGCGGTTAGTCAAGAGCCAACACCCTAATTAGTCTAATTTTTTGGAACTAGAGGTCCTAACTAGTGACTATTGAGCGAGTACGAAAATTCCCTTTCAGGGGACATTTTTGGACAAATTTTATTGTTTCGCGCTCAGTGCCATACAGTCGTTGTAACGTTGTGGATGTATTCAAAAAGCTTCGGACTTACTAATTCTGCTCGCAGATTTCGCAGTGTGATTTGGCTGTCCGTACAGTTCAAGAACAATACAACGGCAGCACTCTGTACAGTTATTCGAATTTATGTGAGTCAGCTACCATAGCAACCGGCTGCAGACTAGGGTTCACGAAACTCGTTGCCGTCAATGGACAAATTATATTTTCAAACAGAAGGTTTGAAAGAGAACTTATTTTATTTGAAATTATCATAAAAAGGAATATATTGTGCCCCTGCATTGTAGATTTGTAGGATCGGGTTACACGGAAAAACTCAAACTGCAGCTGTGGCGGCTGTCTTCCGAGTCCGATTTAAACCTATGACTGGAACCGCGGTTAATCAAGAGCCAGCATCCTATTTGGTACTAATTTTTTGGAACTAGGGGTCCTAACTACTGGCTATAACACTCTACTTGGCCATTCTCTCCGATTCGACCTTCTGCAGAAAAAATTGCTTAGGGGTTAATTTGTTTCGGCATAGGATCGCCTGAACTGCTACTACCTTCAAATGACATTCGGCAACCATTGCTACGCATACTTGGAGACAGCGTGAGTTTTGGCGTTTACTGCGTCCTCGTACTCCACGTAGATTTACTTCTGTGAACAGGTAATCGCATTTGACCAGTCGCCTGATGACATATTGTCAGCGTGGCATAGACCCATAGATCGCCTTCCACAGGATAGGGGTTTCCTTTGCAATTGAAATACATTTGGTCTCATGGCTACCGTAATTTGGTAGACAGGCATTTTGAACGGAAGGTTACTCTTTCAAGGATTCAAAACTTTCAACTGAAAAGGAAGCATGTTCTTTTTTCCCTTTCCTCTTGGTCACATGAGGTTCGGTTACGGGCCCAAGTTAAGAAAGCGCCAAATTCAGTCTACACGCTGGTGCATTGCATTCATATTGGTCCCATAAAGGCGAATGCTGAATAGACACAGTATTCATTACATACATATGAGTCTTTGGACGCAGAGACTATCAAGGACAATGAAGAACCAGTAATGAATACAAAGCTATCGTAATGTGTCACTGCGCGTCGGTTGCGTGCGTTGTCTGTTGAAAAGGAGACCATTCAAGTTCGTAGGCAGCGTGCAACATGCGGTGGATATGTCCGTCCATGAAGTAAATATCCGTGTTCCAGTCCACCAACAATTAACACTCCTAGTTGTATTCGGCCGAATTACTTTCCAGGGCGCGATCGGCGGCCTGGGACAGTCAGTTCGAGGGAAATCCCACAAAAGCAATACAGCAAGAATCTGGACTCTTGTCTACGTCTCAATTTCTGTTTCTGTTGAATTTTAGGACATAAAAATCTGTACGCTTTGATGGCCAAGATTCTTTAACAAAGAAACACGAATCCTCTTACTTTGAGCATTACCCTCTCGTCTTCAGCATCTGTAGTAGGTGTTCCTACAATGTGGAGTCGTTTTTAAAATGATAACCGGCATGAGACATGTAAAACAAGTGCAAACACAAATCAGAAATGTACCCTTTTGGTCGTCCTACTCGTTCTACGGTAAATAAGAACAGGACGCTTTTTAGAGTACACAATTCCTTTTCTCTCTCCTCCCCTTTCTGATATAAACACACCGTAGTCGAGTTTAGGAGGGCCAGGAATTTCTACATTATCCTCCTTGGCCACTGCGCCTAATGCTACATTAATTGATCTGTGGACTCACACTCTGCGGACCGCAATCCCGGTCATCTAAGATTGCACGGGTTTTATAATCACGAACATGTCCGCTTGGCGGGACCAAATGTGGACGTTTCATTTTGCCATGAATGTCTGACCCAGAGCCCTTCTTATAGCGTCCAACATTCGAGAAATCTCACAGACAAAGTCGAAGTAGCCTGCTTTAGTCCTGCTGCCCACCTGATGGACTAAGGAGCAAGTCCTGGCAGCAACCATCCCGTATATTAATACTTCATTCACTCTCCATCTTGTCGTCCCTCGATAATCGTAGCCCTCTCGCCGGCTGTCTTAGCAACATGTCCCTGCCCTGTTGTCAAGGCGGCCTGTGAAAGTCTGCCAGGCCTAACAACGTCCTAATGTCAGGTTTACGCTTGCGAGGTCTGGCTATACTCGGGCAGGCTTACTTGCCGTCCGAATAGGTGGGGTCGCCGATAAGGTGGCAATTATTGCTGAGTCGTCTGAAACGCAGCTGTCCTGCTCGAGCGCTTCGTCCTCCCATCTAATTATCACCCACGCTGTCCTGCCTTCAGTCTCTGTAATTGCTCATTGCTGTGAAATCGCTGTGGCCACGGCAGGAACACCCCCTGGGGGTCCAAAGACCTCGCTCATTGTTGTTTGCGTAGGGGAGTTAGGCGAATGCATCAGCCCGGGGTATTCACGCTTCAACTTTAGCAGGTAGGTGTTCTCCCGTCCTTCAGCGCGACTAATTGTCGGCCTCATGGCAGTCAGCGAAGCCCAAATGTGAGGCTGCGATCCGAAGCACCTAAAGTGCAAAGATTGACCAATCACGTGGTCAGACTGCATTATAGACCAAAGGTAACAAATGTTAACCGAAATTATAAAGCGCCTTTTCGACTAGGAAGGGCTGCTACGATGGAGCTGCATTATTGATTATTGTGCAGCGTAGTCCCAGGATATTCCAGTTGCATTAGGATGCTGGCTTTTGAATTTTCGGCTAGATCGCAGTTAGTAGCCAGGAATGGGGAAGCGGACGGTGACCTGAACCCTAACCAAAATCGTAAACGGAGGCGTAGCCGTAACTGAAAAACTTAACCGTAATACTGAAACCTAATCGTACGATCGAACCCTAACCGTTACCAGAAAACCTAAGCTTAAAGGCATAACTCTAACCCGACAATCGGAAACCATTAACCGTTACCTTAAACCTAACCTCAAACGCAAAACAGAAGCCAAATGGGTCAGATGTGATTATGGAGCCCCACAAAATAGCCCCAGTAAACAAACCCCCCAGCCACCCGTAATACGGGGCCTGGTTACCAACTACGATCTAGTCGAAGTTTCTTCTGTTCGGCCATCTACGAATACCACACTCAGTAAAAATGACTAAGTAAATGACATAAGCTTCCTTTATTTATTCCCTATACCCTTATAAATCCAAACGTTTTGTGGACAAAATGGACAAAATCAGCCTATCTAAACTTTTTTCTGTAAGGATTCATGTCTTATTCAAATGCTGTACTTAAAGGAAGGGCATATTTCTTTTTAACACTTATTAATTCCCGAACAACTTTGAACCGATCTGATTTGCATTCATGTTTAGGTTTTACAGTCTGCCTACTGCATACATTCGACTTAAAGAGAATCATACATTCCACTGTGTCATTCAGAAGACACCATATATGGATCATAAAATTTTCAACGAATATGGAGCGTGTTACTGCAATACTATACTGTTAATACGATATTATTCGATCCTAATAAAACTGCTAATTGCAATCTTTCTCATGCACAAGGTAGCACTTCTTCGTATATGACATTTAAATAAGGCAAGACCGGCCACCAAATTATTACAAGAAAGAATATTTTTAAGCCCGATTTCCATAAAATATAGCTGAATTCACATGGAAATAGAAAATTTATGGAAAAACATCATAGTCTTGGTAGTCCTTAATGTCGTGCGTAATATTTACAGGTGAATAAAATGGGGAACCCTCAGAAGCTAGTATCCTGGATTTACTGAGGTGTCTTGGGACTGTGCTGAACAATATTCAATATCAATGTTCCACATAAGTAGTCCCCCAAATCGGAAACCTATTTCGAAATCTTGATTAAAATTTCATGCAACCGGTCACTGACTGTATATTGGGTGTGATGAACGCAAAAGACCCGGTTTTACACACGCAAATAGACCTAACAGTGGATAGAGACTAAACGTTTTTAGCAGTGCTTTGAAGCCCTTTTGTCCCTCCCTGTCTGAGCAAGATTTAACGACTAAGATCTGCAGCGTGTTCAAATGATCAAAAGACGTTCGCTATTTTTCACCAATGGGTTTCTGCATTTATGCCTTTTATAGCCTGCCAATTGGATGCAAAGTAAAGTTTGTGGGATCACAGTGGGGCAGAAATTATTTTAACTCAAACTAACAGTTTTCGACTCAGTAATACGGAGATGGAAGTGTTGATCAGTAACGTGATTTATGACTGCGACAGTGTGTATGAAGAGCAAAAGAAACTCTTGCTAGAGTAATTACACAAAACGTACTTTTGAAGCCCCAAAAACAAAAATAAACAGTGGAAGGTGTTTCAAAGATTAGGGGATTGAGCGAACCCTTTATAAACCCCTTTTTAAAACCCTTTAAAGCGCTTTTTAAACAAGTTTCTACTTAAAGCGCGAACTGTGAGGGAAACCCCTTGCATTTGAGTAGTCGTCCAGAATAGAAGGGAAATTCACGCCTCCGCATATGGTCATTTTGCTCTGAATGCTAATGGTAGCAACAGTGCGCAGTAGAATACTTTCCCGACAGCTAGCATGGTGCCCTGAATGCACATATTTTAAATTGTGTTTTCCGGTGTTTACTTGAGTAACCTCACCTAGACAATCGTCTAAGTTTCAACGCATGCGTTATATGCATGCTTAAACTGCACTTACTTTTGTCGATTGCCAGTGCATCCACATTTTATGAGTATAAAATGCCAGTTCTATCGTTCATATAACTGGAATCCACACGTTCTTAAATGTTCCCTCACTACGAACTAGAGTAACCGACTTAAACAAAGTTTATGAACATAAATATCTTGCTCGCAGGAACGGGCCCTTTTTGGTTTGTACATAGGGATTTTAAATTGCTTACAATGTCCAGTCGTAAGGCAACTTCCGATATTTCTTAAGACCTGGGTTATGAAGTTTCTCAGTCAATCCCTTGCAGCCCACTCTGCGTTAATAATTTTTGTTTAAACTCATGATAAGCAGCTCTGTAGTTCTTTTGCTAGAGATTGCAGCCAAATATTTTGCAAATTAGACTATTAAGAAATAACTTTCAGAATCTCACTGGCTAAGTGAAGACTGGAATTCAAGTTTGGATTTGTCCTTTTGGTCCAGGTTTGGTTCTCGGTTTGGGGTTAGGCGAAGGTGGACTGAAGAAAGGATTAGTTGTGGTTCTGGACCTAACTTTAATTTCCACTTTACACTATACACTTCAAATATATATGAGTTTTATCCACTGGATCTTATCTAATGATATTTAAAATCCTCCTCATGTAAAAAGATTCAGTAGCAGAAGAAACACGCGTGATGTGCCAAATTTACGATTCGAGGGTATATTTATAAAGGTTTTTCAACGTGTGTAGACATAAACAAACCCGCTCAATCAGCCCAGTATACAGCCTTCCAGAAACTATCTTACATATTTCACATTATATCCGAAAGTCCAGTCAGATGCCCGCCAAACATGCTCAGCGATTACACCCACGTCGGGACACTAAGTTGTGGTTAATGTTGCGACTTCGGGATTCAGCGCCGAGACGGTCCTGCAACGGTTACAGTCGCTGGACTTCCAACACCAAAAACCGAAGTTCTGGGTCTGGTATGTGGATGATACCTTCGTCGTTATCAACTACGAGAGGAGCTCCCAGGTGAACACTTTTCCCAACACCAGGGTCAGTGCGTCGGATGGTAGAGCAATCATCACACCAACATCCGACAGGCGTGATGAAATTGCGCCAATTAACAGGCGCGCATATCGGCCATCAAACGGTCATCACACCACGCGCAACGATCCCAGATGAAGGGGGAACCGTGAATATTCATAGGCATGCGGTAGTGTAGCGGCTGCAGCCTATAAATACTGAAGCCCCTCTTGCATGAACCACACCTATCTGCTTTTTTGTCTCTGATGATGGTTTCGAGCAGGAATCCGAAACGCCCGGCTAATAAAGCTCTTGTCCCAGCGATCCTTTCTCCGTCGTCAAGAATGTTTCGATGTTTTTACGCACCTACAAGAATTCCGGGTTACTGCAGCGTCTGACCGACGCTTCCACAGCTTCCCACCATACATCGTGCTTTCAACCCTGCGGATATTTGGTGAGATCGTGAGCGGAGTAGGCACCAACCATCAGTCCACCGACCCTACTCATAAATGCGCCCACGTAGGTAGCCACTGTGGGGGAGAACTGCGCAAATGAGGCAACAGGCAACCCCCAGAGCATTATACGGGCCCCATGCATACTGCCCTGTAGCCTAGCCGCAGGATATACGGACATTGGGATTTTATGCTCACAGGCACAGTGATAGAGACAGCAATCTCATTAGCATCCTATCCGGTCTCACCAAGATTTTACCCTGTCACAGTTCCCATGTACAATAGGTGAGATTACTCATGAAATGTCAACTGAAATTTTGAAATGCGTTTTCGTTTCGAAAAGATTACTTAAGTAGGATTCATTGATATTTTGGCAGATTTTGAATAATTCATATTGACCCAACTGTGAAAAACTCAGCGCCTCGGTGGGATTCGAACCCACGCAGTAAGGGGGAAGGCTTTAGTACAGCCAACGCTCTAACCACAGTTGGGTCAATATGAATTATTCAAAATCTGCCAAAATATCAATGAATTACGTGAGCCTAGTAGTCATCTGGTGGATTCTAGGTGAATTACTTAGGAAATCCTGCTAGGGCAGTCAACTTACTGTATCACATTTGGTGGATTCCAGACGTTGCAGTAGGTTGGGCGGGTAACTTGACCCAAGTGTGATAAAACTCGCGTCGTCCGGCGGGGCCTCGTAGCTCAGGTGGTTAGAGCGTTGGCTGTACTAAAGCCTTCCCCCTTACTGCGTGGGTTCGAATCCCACCGAGGCGCCGAGTTTTTCACAGTTGGGTCAATATGAATTAAGTAGGATTGTAAAACTAATAATCATGCTACATAATTCTATAATGACCCAGTTACCCCAGGATGTCGACTTTCGAATGAACTTATATCCGATTGCATGCAAGAAATATAATTAATAGCATGCAATTTTCTCATTGACTTTCCATGTCATTAAAAATTCAGTTATATTTTATGTAAAACAAGCATAAAAATATTCATTCTTTTGCTCATTTGATAGCAACTTAATTCTTCTTCTTCCTCCAATTTTATACTCAAAGAACGGGTATAATTCGGTTTCAACAAAGTTTCTAATCGAGAGATTTTTTAATACCGTGAAATGGCCGTTCATAAAACGCCATGTATCCGCATATACGAATGTGACTTGTAAAGTTAACATTATTGCTCAAATATACTGCTTACTTTAATGAAGCCCACATGATCTCCTTTTAATACCGTAGAGAAATGTACGGTTTTGTAGTTTGGAAACCCTGAATGCAAGTAAAACAGCTGGTCGAGTTTAAAATTATTCGGGAATTAGAAAAGTTTTTTAAAACCGAAGTGTACTCTTCTTTCGAGCATACAATCGGAAGAATACCTGAATTTCTACTAAATGGGCAAATGAGTGAATATTTTTACGCATTTTTTCCATGAAACATAACTGAATATTTAGGGGCATCGAAAATCAATTATAAGTAGTCATTTTTTAAAAGAGCAAAGTTCTTGCATGCAGTCAAGAAAGGGTTCATTCGAAAGCCTACACCCTGACGTAGCTGGATTATTATAGAATTATGCTGCATCATGATTAGTTTTATAATCCTAGTTAATTAATCTTTTCGAAACGAGAACGCAATTCGAAATTTCGGTTGACATTTCATGAGTTAGCCCACCTACTGCAGGTCTAAATGGAAAAACATGTCGGTGCACAGGCGAGGCGCCCACTGATCCAACTATTTAGTCCAGAGTGTACTTGGTTAGATGGCTGGCCTGTCCTTGAAATTTCGGACACTGGCACACACGTATGCAGGAAATTTGAGTGGAATTTTGTTTTGGTGGCAAAATAAATGGCGAAATCGATTATGCTCTTTTTTCTATCTGTCGTGGTTTGTAAATCACTAGAAAGCAAAGGAAACCCAGTGATTTGTTGTAGTAAGTGGTAGCCTTATTTAGGAACGGAGAATAAGGCTCTACTTTAGACGACCGCCTACGTTTCGAAACGTACAGCAATATCACTGCCCCGAGGCATGATTTCCTGCTGATCTTCTTTGGCTAGTTATTTCCCAATCCACCACAGCAGACAATATTATCCACGCAGTTGTTCCCCTTTTTTATCGCGTTATGCCAAATAAATTTGCACTTAAGAAAGGCCGTTCGGTTTTTCGATATCGTATTTACAGTCGGCATAAGGAATTAAAGATATATTCGTCCAAAGTAATTGGAACATATAGCCTTTTCCTATTTTTAATACACCTGGTCTTTAAGCTAATAATTTCAGGAAGAGTCATCAGTGGTTAGAGGGTCCAGTAAACGCGCTGTGAGTCCATACATCTAAAACCTCCTACAGCAATAAGTAGCTGGATGAATGGAATCCCCTTATACTAAAGCGGTGATCATTAAGCATTTGTAATGACCATACTTGCGACCAGAAGTTAATGTGATGTCACATTTCAAAAAGGCCCGCTGTGAGCACTTTTAACTGGCTGGACCATGCATGCCCAAATCGCTCTAGTTCTACTATCTTTTGAAGCCAAATAGTTCCGTTTTTCCTTAGCCGAGTAGGTTTTCTCTCTCACTTCCCTTCAAAAACTTCAGGCGACATATGCTTTATTTTGAATACTAGAATAAATATCACATTAGGCGAGCCACGAATATCTCCCGAGAATGCCATGCAACCCCAGACAATCATCGAGACCAACATTTGGCTCATGGTTTTGCCAGCGTTCTGGCTACTGTGAAAATTATGGTCGTGCGCAATAAATGCTGCCATCGGGGTTGCAGGTGCGAAGGCTCAGCCGTTCTGTCTAGCTTCGCAGCATTAAAATCGAATGTTTGCCTGAGAATTTATGTCGCACCTGAAAGACCCAGGTTCCATGCCTCAGATGGAAGATAAGGCTCAGACGTGGTTATGTAGCCGCACCTGAGGTAAACAAACCCCAGCCATCTGTAATACGGGACCTGTGTTAATAGGGGGATTCGCAGGTGAGATAGGGGAACACACAAGCGACGAGGTCAGGTAATTGAATACAGAAAAAAAAACTCTTGGGAATGCGCGATTGTAGATTGAGTGCTTGAGAAATAGTTGCGCCAACCACTAAACCTAACTGCAACCCTAAGGCCTTAACCCCAAACCCGAACATTAACGCAAACGCAAACCCTAACCCTTTGACCCCAACCCTTTACCGTAGCCCTAAACCCTAACCCTCAAACGCTCAACGCGAAAGGTAGAAGGAGACGACAGGCCGAAATTCAAGAAGGACCAGCAGCATTGGGTCGAAGAAAGTAGACACGACAACAAGGAAACAAGACCGCTGACAGATAACACACCGCATTGCACAGATACAACATGCCAACTTGATCACAATAACTCAAAATAATTAAGTAGGTCAACAGTATTGTGCCCATC
Organism: Spirometra erinaceieuropaei; assembly: GCA_902702965.1. Taxonomy (NCBI): domain Eukaryota; kingdom Metazoa; phylum Platyhelminthes; class Cestoda; order Diphyllobothriidea; family Diphyllobothriidae; genus Spirometra; species Spirometra erinaceieuropaei. The sequence goes on from CACRXP010000005.1 coordinate 457,487, forward strand.
AGGTGCGGCCGCAAAACCGCATCTTTCCGAATGATCGCGCAAAATTTTCGGACCAAAGAGCAAGCCTTCCTGCGGAAGCTGAAGTACATCCAAGATTCTACACAGAAGACGATGAAGCACTGTTAGCTGCGCCACGTAGACACAAGAGATCGGCAAAGTATTTGATCGAATGGGTAGTTAGGGCCTCGACTGAGGTGCCATAAATATCTATACAAAAATTCCCCCTTATTCCTGTTCATCAGTGACATGGACAAGGCCACCTTACAGTAAATGGCTGTTTTGACAAGTCTGAATAATTGAGATAAGCCAATCGGGAAAAACCCGGAAGCCTACGTGGGATTGAAACCCACTACAGCAAGGGCAGGACTTGAGCACAGCTGACGCTCCAACCACCGGAACATAGAGGCTCTACCGGGAGCCTCGGTCTTTCAGCCTCATTATAGTTAGTGTCGTCTGTCAGGCGTCTTCAGTTAAAAATAATCAAGGAACTTTGCTTCCTGCTAAATAGGGGAGTCTCTTTTGTTAGAGGGGATCTAACTTTGCTCTGTGTAATGGGTGCTAGATATTGCCCTACGATTTCAATAGCCCTAACGCAAAGCACAATTGAGTCGCTTCATCAATTTGCAAACGACTTAAATTATTAGAATCTATGGACTAAAAGGAACAGAAAATTATCCTTCAGAAGTAGAAAGCAGCCTGCCCAAATCCGAGGAACATGTTCGCAGCTTCCAGAGTGTACAATCGAACACGAGATAACCAGAAGGCTCGGTATAGGACGCTGGAACAAAACTGCCGGTCTTATTATGTGGTCTTCCTTCAGTACCGATACTGCCACCGGCGATATGTGTGATATGGTGTTGCAAATTGCACACCGCCCCAAAGTCATCATGCGCAATAGGGTCATGAAAATTAAAGACCGTTTAAAGCCAGAAGAGCAGTTTGGAGCAGTGTATCGCATCCCGTGTCCTGTTAATTACACAGGCCAAACTGGACGCATGTTCGGATCGCGCATACACGAGCATATGCTGGATGTACGACGAGGCGACTCATGATCACAAGTGGTCGCCCACACCTACGAAAGGGGTCACGAGTTTAACTTCGCAGGCACCAAAGTATTCAACCACGCCGGAAGTAAACAGGCCGAGAATTGACTGAAGCCTGGGCCTCAGATGAGAACTCAGTTAATCAATTTATCGATCTGGCGCCGGCGTACAGAGCCCTGCGTAGTCACCTCTAATCTTGCGCCGTCGATCGATGATTGGCCTACATGCCTTATAACTGTCGCTTGTTCTGTTGCTGCTACTAACTCTGACGATGGTCTCCTACACGAGTCTGAAAGCTCCGGACAATAAACTAAGTGTTCCCGTGCTCGACTCTTCTTCTTCATTTGTTGGATGGCACCCAACTCCGAAACATCCACTTTTCTCTGCATAAATTGAAAAACAGGCATCCCAAGAAATATAATTAGAAAGGCGACGTTCTTTGGGAAACAGCAAAATTTTATTGTGAATTTTCGAGACTGGTTCCGCAGCTCGTCTTCAGACAACGGGTTTGCAAAAACAATTAACTTTTAGATTGAGTCTGGCAAAAGGATTCCATGATTGGTTAAACTCGTCATCTCGGGATTGGTTGAGTTAGTTTGAATCTGTCCCTAACGATTTTGTATGTGGCATCTAGATCGATATGCCGGTTGATGCATGCCTCATCTGAGTGCATTGCCTCCAGGAATTCGCGGCCTTTCCTTTTCCTCTGTTTATTGCATTACGATTTCAATAGCCCTGACGCAGCGCACAATTCAGTCGCTTCATCATTTTGAACGTGAGAGAACTCCCAACGATAGTTGAATACGAAACAAAGAATCGACTTACTACGCATGTGTGCTTTCAAACAGTCAATTCATTTCGCATCTAAGTGCTCAGCACCATTAAAAATTATCCCTTCAAAGCAACTGTTAATGTCTAAGCGGGAGAGAGAATTAACTTTTTTGGCCGGGAAAGGAGAGGGGGGATTGCGGCGCACAGGAGGTTTCGGCGACTGCTTCCTACTCTCACATAATGGCTTGCCTGTTGGACACCGACTGTCTGGACAGATAGCAAGCGGGCAGCGCAGGATTTTAGCCTCGTTTTAAAGACTCACTCACGGTAAGAGGGAGTAAACTCCCGCCGGAGGGGATTTATGGTCTTGTTATGGCCTGACTTCTGTTCTCGGTAATCTGGGGACGGCTAACTTCATACGTGAAAGGGAATGTGATTCGGCAGAAATAATTCTCATGCAGTCAGCTCTGTAAGGCTAGTTCTTCTGATTCGCCCTCTGACATTTAAGTGAAGAGGAGCAACGATGGTAGCAAGATGGACGTTCGAGTGTCACAAATTCATTTCTGTCTCATTTCCTGCCCAGCCCCTCACCCGGAATCTATAAACACTCCCCATTCCCCAGGTTAATCTATGCATTGCAGCAGTAGGCAAAGTGCTGAGCACAAAATGTTGAATTCGTAACTGTACTAAATCGTCGGCAGGCCAGAAGTAATGAAGAACCAGTCAGGACCACTTACAAGAACATCTGCTATTCAAGATGAACTTTCCTTTTAAGCTGACAGCGCTTTTATTGTTCATGAAGTATATTTGCCGAGTAGGCTTGACGTCCAAAACGGAATATGATTTGATTTATAGGAGAACGCCTTTCCATACCTTTTGAATAGACAGGCAAGTTTTACACTAAATTATGGTGAAAATTTGTCTGACTGAGAGAGATGAGCAAGAGTGATTACCTCTGGTGTGTATGCTATCCGGATAGCAACTTCAAAACAACGAGATGGGAAATTTGGTTCAAGCAGTGACCGCTGGATACTGCTCCAAATAAGAAGCTAAAAATATCATATCGGTTGAAATCGCAAAAACTCAGGCCTACCGGTAACCGACGTTCACTACATAGCATAAATAGAATCGTTTGAGGAAGAAGAAGATAGACTCTCCGGAACAGGTTTATTTAACTGCTAACTTTTGAAAGCGCTGGGTCGGCTATTAATTGTCAGACGTTTTGCCTGTGTGCTTTGTGGGTCGCTACTCCGTCGAGGGCAGCTGATTGAACCTTTGTCGGGCGCCCGTCAACCATCTCCCAAGAGGCCGAGGCAGCGAGAGGAGCGAAAAATCGATCAGCATGAGGCCGACCAACACAACATGCCACTGTAAATTACATTTCTAATCGATTAAGTGCATTTTACGCTTTGACGAGCAAGAGTCGACCCAGCTCTTTGAAACGTCAGCAGTTAATTAAACCTGTTCCGGAGAGCCTATCTTCTTCTTCTTCAAAAAATCTTCCCGAATTTCTCAACTTTGCCAATCTGAAAAAATAGAATCCATTTTAATAGAGGATATTTTAATCTACGCTGACAAGTTTTCGACTGTTGCTTGTGTTTTGTTCATAGTGGAAACCCCTAAGTAGTCTGTTGAGTGTGCCTTACCGTTTTCGTATACAAGAGACGAGAACAGGCTCTCTCTGACACCACAATGGTCTCGTCCTGGGATTAATAAGGTGGACGAGTTTCAATTACTGAGGATTGTGCCAGAGTTGACCCTCAGTGTTTAAATGCACCCGGTAAGCATCGTGGTCTATAGCTGAGTTGTGGCTTTAAACTTGGCTAGCTGACGGGAGAACTCGGTGTTCGTGCGAGTACTATCGAGTGATTAGAGAACTTGGAGTCAGACTACAGTAACTCCTGCCTAGCTTGACCCATATGGCGCTCTCCCTAGTGTGAGGTTCGGTTGCTCACACAAACGGCTGTTACATGGTGGGTGGTGCAGTTCCTGTCTGATAAGAGTCGACGGGTTTTTTTAATTTAGTCAGCTACTACATTCCAGCCCACCTTTGGTCGCCCCGACATTGTTTTGTTGCCGGAGAAAAATTTTGAGGAGGAGTGAGTGCGATAGATTCAATGCAAATCCGCCCCCCCCCCTATGGACTATTTCGAGCGTGAGTCACTGAAGTTGCGTTAACGTCGTGGGACATGTGGTCGGCATCACCGCTCGCGAACGTCAGAATGTCAAAAGTAACTCGGGTTGTTTGTGTTTGGGAGTCGCTATCAAAGTTAAGTGGCAATCATGACAGAGGATGCGGGTAAATGGATACAGTACTGTTTCGGGTTTATTTAGCCTCCATTCAGCCAATCATAACCCCCTGACCAAAAGCTGGGACCAGAAACACAAACATCCGCACCGACGCACGTGGCGCAGTTGGTCCTCGCTGCCATTATGAGTTGGCCGACTTCGGCCTGGTAAGTGGTTGCCTGTTCATGACCTTTGCCACACTTACGGAGTTTGTTTGCTTCGTGAAGCCAGTAGATCGGTATGCGTCCATTCTTGATTGAATAAATACCCGATCTGCGGCGACAGAAAATAACAGGTGGCGAGGCACTGATGAGCAGATGGAGTGCTTATGACCCATCTGGCAGACCCCAGTGGGGGGCCAACTGCGGCAGGGCGTTAGGCTCAAGGCTCATTGATTGAAGACCCCACGTCCGAATCCAGGGTTGTTCGAAACTGAAGTTGGGACATGGCTGTTAAGCGAAGACAGAAATGGTCTCCCCGATTTTCTTTCTCTTCGTCGTCGTTTTCCGTCATACCACTTTTTGTCACCTTTGGAAGGGAATTTAAGGAGGAGAAAGCAGGGCTCATAAATCCGACATCGTTTAACAAAAATTCCTTAAGGTACATGATTTAGTATACTGATAGCACAAATGCCGGCGAAAAATCCAGATAAAGATTTTTCTGAGATATTCTTGGCGTAGCTGCAAGGACTTCGGCTCATCAGAAGATCGCAGGCGGTCCTCTCGCACATGATGCAGTTTGAAATTTCAGCCTTTTTATCTTCTCAGGAATCAATGCACTGGCATGGAGTAACTCATTCGGAGTGAAACTTCATGGACTCGGTCCTTAAATTTATGTGAATATTTTCACCAAAATTCACCAGCTCTAGCTGAAGCAGCATGTAATCCTCGTAAACATTTAATTTTCGGGATTCAGCTGAAATAGTTTTTTACAAAGGACTGTCGGGTAGTAAGTAAGTTCATCAGTGTTTTCGTATTTGTTTAGAACCCTCTTTTATTGGTCCTTACTACTCTCCCTTTCTCTCTCTCTCTCCTTCGGTAAAACACATACATTTTTTGAAAGTGGTAAGCCACATACAGCCTGTTTGTCGTAGGTGGTCATTATAAAATTACAGGCTTATAGAAATTAATTAAAAAGTACTGAACTCACAAAAGTGCTTGCCCAGCCCACGTACGTGATTGCAGATTGCGTTTTGGCAGTGTGGACCGGATATCAAAACCATTAGGAGGAAAAACACGTGGGTGATAGTGGGCAAATTCATCTGCGCATTGCAGGCAGCCTATTTATAGACACTCATCTCTTCGCTGTGCTACCACGGGCAAATCAGGATGGAGGCTCCTTCGAACCTGGTCAACGTGGCAGAACCCTGTTAGACGCTGGGTTTTATTTAATGATTGTATCAGTTCGAATTAGCTGATTTTATCCGTCCCACTATCAGTGACCCCATAGGGTGCAATAGCTCCAAATAAATCTTTTCCCCGTAAAATGAACGCTTGTGGTACGCATGGAGGTGAAATGTACAACAAACCGCTGCAGTTGCCTGTAGGGGCAATATTCTTTCTTTTGCATCAACGAGAGTTATTGTGAGAGAACATCACATCAGAAGTGAAGAAGAAGAAGAAGAAGAAGGGTCGGCACCGGAACATTTTGTTAATTGTCCTGAGCTTTCGGACTCGTGTAGGAGACCATCGTCAGAGGTAGTAGCAGCAACAAAACAAGCGACAGTTATAGGGCATGTAAACCACTCATCGACCGACGGAGTAGTGTATCGCCCCCTCTCCCCACCGGAATGGTACCCTGTTGCGTTGGGTCAAAAAGGAGCGAACAATGGCTCAAGACATGCGCCGGCCGAGTTGCGCGGAGTCTGTGTGAGGCACATGTGGATGGAGCCTTTCACGACACGCCGGGTATTGCGCCTAACCTCATGTTCACCCACCGGAAGTGCTCGGACAGGTCACTGGTGCGCGGGGGGGGGGAGCAGAGAGAGCACGTGGGAGAGTTAAGACAATACAGGCGAAATTTTGAGTTCCAGGTGTATGCATAAGTGAAGAAGAAGAGTCGAGCACCGGAACACTTTGTTTATTGTCCTAAGCTTTCGAACTCGCACAGGAGTCCATCGTCAGAGGTAGTAGCAGCAACAGAACAAGCGACAGTTATAAGGCGTGTAGGCCAATCATCGATCGACGGCGCAAGATTAGAGGCGACTACGCAGGGCTCTGTACGCCGGCGCCAGATCGATAAATTGATTAACTGAGTTCTCATCCGAGGCCCAGGCTTCAATCAATTCACGGCCGGTTTGCTTCCGGCGCGGGCGACTATTTTGGTGCCTGCGAAGTTAAACTAGTGACCGGTCTCGTAAGTGTGGGCGGCAACTTGTGATCATGCGTCGTCTCGTCGTGCAGCCAACTTATGCCCGTGTATGCGCGATCCGAGCATGCGCCCAGTCTGCCCTGTGTAGTTACAAGGACACGGGATGCGATACACTGCTCCAAACTGCTCTCCAGGCTTTAACCGGCCTTTAATTTTCATGACCCTATTGCGCATGGTGACTTTGGGGCGGTGTGCAATTCGCAGCACCATATCACACAAACCTCCGGTGGCAGTATCGGTATGCATAGGCGTACTAACGGAAGACCACATAATAAGATCGGCAGTTTTGTTCCAGCGTTCTAACCCAAGCTTTTTGGTTTTTTCGTGTTCGATTGTACAATCTGGAAGCTGCGAACTTGGTCCTCGGATTTGGGAAGATTGTTTTCTACTTCTGAAGAATAATTTTCTGTTGCTTATAGTCGATTTATTCAAATAATTTATGATGTTTCGCCTGAAACAGCAGTTATTGGGGTCTTTGAAGTGCTCGAGGTGTCGATCACATGTCAAGATAACCGCAGGAGGCATGACTGTCAATGCACCCCTTGTTCGGTTACCGCACCGACCTGCCTGCATTCTTGCGACTCTGCAGCACGGCTTAAGAACGAATAAGGCTTTCAGCTGTTCAGCCTGTCAATCGTGGTTGCGTAAATCGAGACCAGATCGGAGGGGGGGGGGGGTAAAAGCTCTCTACCCACGGACCAGTTGGCGTCTCCGTATTCAAGCGAAAGGAATGCACAACTAAAGAGGCAACGTTCGTGGGCTGCCAAAACCTCCGCCAGGTTAGTTTCCGATTTCCTTACTCGATGAACGCATCTTCTCAGTCGAATATTTTGTCTAGGAAGGACGTTTTCGGTGTCATGGATAATGGTAGGGGGCGCTCACCGATGGTTATTACGGAACTAACTCGTTCCGTTGTGCCTTACGGGCTCTTTTTTGAGCCCAACAAGCAGTCGCACAGCGGCGCATGCTATAGGCAGAATTGCATTACTGACAAAGACAAGAGAGACTGGAATGGCCATTTCTGGCTTATTAGCCGTTGTCAGCCTGTCATACCTAACCCCAAAGTGTGGAACACCCGAGGCACGAACTCGCGACCTGTTTTTTAGAAGTCCACGCCTTTAACCACTGGGCCACGAGCCCGTTATGGATAATGTTGCCTCGAGCCAATCCATTTTGTAAGCCTCGGTGTTGTAAGCAGTATATGGAGAAGCTGTTAAGTAAACTTTTCTTAAGGACCTTAAGTACCTTTCTTGCTGAGAGCGAACGATATGGAGGGGGATTTTAGAAAAAATTGCATGACCGTTCTTCGCATGGAGGCTGCTGATTTGCTTGAGGACGAAGTAAAGGATGCCCCTGCAGATGTGACATGATTTCATCATCTAGTGACATAAGAGCATTTCGGTTGAATTGTCCCAAATCTCAGTAGTATGGTTAAAATTCAACATATTTTTAAAAAAAACGATATTTCAGCATCAAAAATTTCGCCTACTGCAACAGAAAAGGCGTCCGGTGCATATTAATATGATAAAACCTAGTCAAAGATGAATGTGCAACGTGCATTTGTTTAAGATTTCACAAAAAAAGCGTTGACAGGAAAGAAACTTTGGATGTAACATAAGAAATTTCAAGTAAAGAGCTGTTTGTGTCAGAAAAAAGGAAATGAATGGTCAGCATTTTCTGGATAAATGATGAACCAGCTTCGGGTGCCTTTGCTCATAGTCCAACGAAATCTGTGCGATGAGAAAACCCAGAAACGCAGATCCCTGAGCCAACGCATGCGAGCAGCATCCTAGAAGCTTCAGATCCAGCAGAACTTAAAGTCGGCTGACAAGAAAATCGTAAACTATTCCCTGAAAATATTCAAAAGAATTTTAAAGGTGATGACTTCGAAAACCGTCTTGTTTTCATTGGTGAGGCTACATTCCAGATGAACGGTATAGTGAACAAGCAAAGTGTTCAAATTTCGAACGAAGAAAATTGAATTGTCACAAACGAACACGAAAGGTATTCATTGAAAGTAAATCTGTTCTGCGCCATGCCGGAAAACTGGACGATACGCACGTATCGTCTATTTTTCTTTTCGGGAAACATGACCGGCGATATGCTTCAGAATTGTCCACTCGACGAGCCTGAAGCAAATTAGCATGCCCAACTCGTTTTTAAACAAGATGGGGCTCTATCGCACTGGGAACTCGCAGTGCGAACGAACCCAGTCGAGAAATTACCAGAAAGATGTATCGGACGTGCGATTGATGGAGACAACGGACAATTGAACTGGTCCTCACGCTCGTTTGGCTTGAAGTCGTGTGGTTTCTTTGTGTGGGGTTATATGGAAGGACTAGTCTATGTCCCGCCACTTCCTACATGATTTGGACTCAGGGAGAGAGTCTTCGATGCTCTAAAAACTGTTACTTAAAACACACTGCAGAGAGTGTGGCAGGAACTCGACTACCGACCTACTGTGGGCCGCGTCACAAGCAGCGCACACAGCAAAAATGTGTATAAAATTCGGAATATTTTAAAACTACCGTCTCACACAATTATTTCTGCCAGATTTGTAGAATGAAACGTGTTGTGTTCACAATTAACTGTAATATATTCCCATCAAATATTCACTCTCATATTGCCATCTAGAACGATGTCAAGTTGTAGGGACACCTGTTAGCAGTTATATTAGGTGGGCTAACTCATGAAAGCGCGACAGACATTCCGAAATGCGTTTTCGTTTCGAAAAGGTTATTTAAGTGGGGTTGTAAAACTTATCAGCCTGCAGTAAAATTCTATAATATTTCAGTTACTGCAGGATGCCGGCTTTCGAACAAACTTCTTTCCAGCTGCATCCAAAAACCAAACTTCGTTAAAAACTGACTACTTATGCAGCATGCACTTTTTCGTTGATTTTCGATGCCCTTAAATGTTCAATTATATTTCATGGGAAACATGCATAAAGGTAGTCAGTCTTCTGCTCATTCTGCAGAAAATCATGTCTTCTTTCAATTTTACACACGAAGGAAGGGTAATTTTAGATTCTTAAAAAGTTTCTAAGTGTAAGATTTTTTAATACCGTGAAATGGCCCTTCATTAAACGTCATGTCTCTGCATTTACCAACATGGCTTGTAAAGTGGACAATGTGGCTCAAATCCACTGCTTAATTTTATGAACCCCATATGGTCTCCTCGTAATACCTCAGAGAAATGTACGGTTTTACGTACGCGGAAATTATACGACTTGTAGTTTTGGAACCCTGGATGCAAGTGTAAAAGCAGGTCGGGTTCAAAATTATTTGGGAATTAGAAAAGTTTTATAAAATCAAATTATACCGTTCCTTCGAGTCCCAAATCGGAAGAAAACGTGATTTTCTTCCAAATGAGTAAAAGAATGAATACTTTTATGCATGTTTTCCCTGAAATATAATTGAATGTTTACTGGCATCGAAAATAAATGAAAAATGCATGTTACTTCAGTAGTCATTTTTGGAGAATTTGGTTTCCAGGTGCAGCCGAAAAGAAGTTTGTTCGAAAGCCGGCGTCCGGGGTTAGCCGAATTATTATGGAATTTTGCTGTTCATTGATTGATTTTACTTACTGTAAAATGGGCCCTTTGCGTGTTGGTCGTGGAGAACTGTGCGCCATGTGTCTGGAGAGCTTATGCGCATCCATATTATGGCCAGTCTCCGTGCGACAGCCAATGAGGGCCCTATATCGATCCCTAAAGCGAAACAGGACAAGCATGCCCCACAACCCGACCGGCGAAACGCGATTCCAACACTCTGCACGCAATTACCGTTTTTAAGAACGCATCGTCAAACGCAAGCGCATCTGCGGTAAAAGCGCAAGTCTATTTTATATCGTTTTCCGGATAATCGCTCTCAAACGATGATTGAAACATGTGACTTGAAATCCGAACTTCGAAGAAAAAAAAATCCCCAGAAGAGTAAATAAACATGAACCGTAGTTTCGGGTCGCCGTATCAGATCCGACTCTTAGAGCCCAAAAGCAGAGGACTGACGAGTTCTGAGGCTCGGTAATAGTTAAGAGGGTCTAGAGTCGATGGTGAAACTAACGAAACACGGCGACAAAATCCAGGTACTTCGTAGGGCGTGTCAAAGTGCCTGCTCAAAAAGCTGCCTCCGCTCTCAGAGGGCGTTGCGAATTTATCTACTTAACATAAACGGACAGTTATTTAAGTCAAAATGTTTACGTTACTAGTTTTTGGATACTCAGATATTGCTTATTTTCCCCCTTAATCAGGTGGGACAAGGCGCGAGTGGTGCAGTTTTTCCATACACCCGAGCACTGGCGACTTTAAAGATTGTGGACTTGTCTTCTTGAAGCCAACAGCCGTGTTATTAGGCAAAATGTGTTTTGCCATATTGAATGCCAAGAGCGACAAACACATGGGAAAAGTATACACCTCTTGCGCTACATTTATTCGCATACTTCGAAAAATGCGTGGAGTGAATTCCTCCCTGCTGAGATTATCATGACATCTCAGTAAGCAGAATAAATCATTGAAAAACAGAATTTCGGGGAAGATCTGCAATAAAATAAGGCATTATCTTTGAGAACGGGCATTATAATTAATTACTATAAAGACATTTCTGGGCAGAACTGTTATCGGCGCACTCGTCTGAAGGAATCCGATCACTATCAGAGAAATCTAATTTCAAGGTCGTTTCAACTAGGGGAATCTTGAAACAGCTCATATTTTCGGGTAATATAGGTGTCGTTGATCCACATTTTGGAGAAGTATTTACTGCTGAACATGGCTTGCATTTCAGTCAAGCCTTTGATACCGTCCCGATGCTCATACGCAGAATGAACTTACCAAATCACCGCTCTGTCCCCTCAAAAACCTTCAAGAGCTTTGTACGTTTGATTACTGTGGCGGTCGTCATCTTCGACCAACTAATCCCGTCGTAGAGAATCTGGTCGTCGTCAACCCTGCAGAGGGCTTTTTCGGATCTAAGGACAAGCATGACTAATGATTGCACATAAGGATTTTGCAGGATGTTTAGATGATAGCTTACCGGTCTTTAAGGCAATGAGGATAGATTCTTCCAGTTAAAGAAAAATAAGACTGAACAAATCTACTAAGATAGTGCGAAACCGAACTCCACACTGAAGTACCCACGCACGACGTCCTATATATCTGGCGCGTCCAAGGGCTGCGCCGAACTACTGAGAGGATGGAAAGTTAAATTAAGGCACAGGCTGAAGTCGACGGTAGGTCAACGACTCGTGTATCTGTAATATGTTAAAGTCGGGTGCCGTTTGACTGAGTTAATGTTATTGCGGTAGGATCCGTTATGCCAATATAACTGGTGATCAAGTTTGGAACAGGATGTGCGAACACCATCTTGCCGTTTGGCGAAGATATAAACTGTGTCTGATAGGCGCTTGCAGATAATAATCACATTTATTGTCATCCTCCATCCTTTAAACCCTGACGAGTATTCTGCTTATTTTGGTTTAATATTTGGTCAAAAAGTTTTATGAGCGACGTATGTTGCTTCAACTTGTGCCCCCGCATTTATAATGTAGTTGTTAACTTTATGATTTCGTTTGCGAAACCGCTCTCAAGAGGTAGTTATAACAGCCAACTGTACAAGAAAGGCAGTGGTCCATAAGACTACTTGTTCAAATCTAATGAAGTCTTGAAGAAGGAGACACGATCACTGGGACAAGAGCTTTATTAGCCTGACGTTTCTGGCTAACAAAGCTCTTGTCCCAGCGATCGTGTCTCCTTCTTCAAAACTGCTTCCTGGGACTCGTCTATTCGCTTCTATTAGCTAACGAACTCTATTTCATCTGACGTCGGTAGGTCGTGAACGTTATTTAATCTAACGAAATCCTCACGCCTGTCAGCTGCCGAATGGATGTTTAGAATCACGCATCATTTCTTTCCGATTCAAGGCCTGTCAGCTAGCCTACAATGCCGCCTTCACTTTTCCACCTCGAATGCAAACTGTCCACTTTGATACTAACTACTGTTTTGTCAAAAGTGGGCCGATCGCTGATCCATTACCGCGGCTTTCGGACAGTCCTTGATTTATGTCGGACAGCTGGATTGGATTCGATGTTGGTAATGAGAAAGCATGACATATGCTTCATCTTTGTCTTCTTGACAATGAGGTATCCTTTAAAGTTATAAAAAAAACAACTTCTACAGGGTTGCATTTAATTGTACTGCACTTTCAAACACACCAGTAGAAACTGCATGGGACAAATCTGAATGCCGATATATTTTACGTTGGTACTGACGCAATTTTCCGTTCATTGTGTTATGTCAGTAAAAAGGAGACAAAGTCTGGCAAAAGTTGCTGACAGGTGATGTGAAGACGTGATTGGTGGAGAGAGAAGGAGGCATAAATCCAATGTTCTCAGTTTTTACCGTTCGGGCTGAATCGTCTGAGACACTGAGCAAGCTCTTCAAGTATGTCTTGAAGTGAAAAAATGGTGTAAGAGGCGGGAGAATGTTGCGGAGAAAACGTTTACCGTTTTTCCCAAGCTTATGACCGTTTGACCTACTGTCTACACTCGACAAATCAAGTGCTCAAGCACTGTCGGGTTCTTATTGGATAGTCCTGGCCTGCCGTTCGCATTTTCGATCGAGTTTCTCATTCTGATTTCTGTTTGTCTGCCCAGATCGATTATTCTGTTAGTGTGACGCCTGAACGTATATTGACAGAGAAATGATGGTTGCGCGGATGGATAATTACACCAGCGTACAACAAGCATATGTGCACATGCTGAATCAAGAAAGTTTTGTGCAGTCGAAAGTGTAAGCAACTTTAATAAAGGGACATAACCGGCAGATGCCAGTGTACCGAGGCTTGCTGTCGATCCACTGACTAACATACTCAAAAATGGTTTTCCAATTTACGTATAAATTTCGTACACATTATGATGTTTGAAGAAGAAGAAGAATCGAGCACCGGAACAATTCGTTTATTATCCTGAGCTTTCAGAATCGTACTGGAGTCCATCGTCAGAGGTAGTGGCAGAAACAGGACAAGCGGCAGTTATAAGGCACGTAGACCCAATCATCGACCGACGTCGCATGACTGGAGGTGACTACGAAGGGCTCTGTACGCCGGCGCCAGATCGATAAATCGATTGACCGAGTTCTCATCCGAGGCCCAGGCTTCAATCAATTCTCGGCCTGTTTTGTTTCCGGCGTGGGCGACTATTTTGGTGGCTGCGAAGTCAAACTCGTGACCCATTTCGTAGGTGTGGGCAGCCACTTGTGACAATGCGTCGCCTCGCCGCACAGCCAGCTTATGTTCATGTATGCGCGATCCGAGCATGCGTCCAGTCTGTCCTGTGTAATTACAAGGACAATTTTGACACGGAATGCGATACACTACTCCAGATTGCTCTTCAGGTTTTAACCGGTCTTTGATCTTCATGACCCTGTTGCGCATGGTGGCTTTGGGGCGGTGTGCGATTCCAACCCCTAGCTCCGCAGCAATGCGCTCGGTCGCTTCTGAAACACCCTTGATGTATGGCAGAGCATGCCATATCGTCGGTGGCGTTGATGTTTGAGTTCTCTGGTGGCGACCGCGTAGGCAGCGACTTATGAATGCCCTCGGATAGCCATTTTGCACAAACTGGTCGCGGAGATAACGGGCCTCACGCGCTCTGTCTTCCAGTTTGCTGCAATGAGTTTGGATCCGTTTGAAGAGCGTCTTCACACAGCTTCGTTTGTGAGCCACCGGATGATTGCTGTGAAAACTGAGAAGCTGTGTGGTGTTCGTTGCCTTCCTATAAACCGTCGTTTCAAGTTCACCGTTAAGGGGTTGGAATCGCACACCGCCCCAAAGCCACCATGCGCAACAGGGTCATGAAGATCAAAGACCGGTTAAAACCTGAAGAGCAATCTGGAGTAGTGTATCGCATTCCGTGTCAAAATTGTCCTTGTAATTACACAGGACAGACTGGACGCATGCTCGGATCGCGCATACATGAACATAAGCTGGCTGTGCGGCGAGGCGACGCATTGTCACAAGTGGCTGCCCACACCTACGAAATGGGTCACGAGTTTGACTTCGCAGCCACCAAAATAGTCGCCCACGCCGGAAACAAAACAGGCCGAGAATTGATTGAAGCCTGGGCCTCGGATGAGAACTCGGTCAATCGATTTATCGATCTGGCGCCGGCGTACAGAGCCCTTCGTAGTCACCTCCAGTCATGCGACGTCGGTCGATGATTGGGTCTACGTGCCTTATAACTGCCGCTTGTCCTGTTTCTGCCACTACCTCTGACGATGGACTCCAGTACGAGTCTGAAAGCTCAGGATAATAAACGAATTGTTCCGGTGCTCGATTCTTCTTCTTCTTCAAATATGTATACACCTGGAACTCGAAATTTCGCCTTCATTCGTGAAACATTATGATGTTTTTTGTAATTTACTGCTTTTTCCCGACAGGATGTACATAAGGAGCATCTTCCGGAAATTTTTTGTTCAAGCGGATAGTTTTTCTTGTAAACAAAAAATGAGCAGTGCCTTTTGCTTCCTAAAGTCATCGGACTCATTTTTTTCCAGAACAAACCTTCATATCACTTCACTTTGCAGTATAAATTTAAAAAGCGTCTTTTTGAAAATGATGACCGTTGAAAGCGCTTAATTAAATAGTAAGCTCATGTCAGCTCTTGCGGATCAGGGAAACGCGTTAGGTGCAACCAGCATTCAAGCGTGTCCATAGGGTTCCTCAGAAATTTAACTACAGACGTTTCAAGAATCCGAAAGAAAGTGTGTCTCACTCTCTTATTTTATTGTATAGTTTGAGCTCCTTTTTATAAACGTCTTGTTCTCATTACCCTATCGGAATGTATTCCTTTCCACTTGCAGATTTTCCACATATTGAATGTTGGCATTGGCTTCGCAAGCTCAAATAAATAGCAATATTGAAAAGAAATTTCAAACATATCCAAAGTGATGTTTACCATAGAAGCTAACTAAATGCGCCGACAAAATTTTAAGGTAGACCGGGTCGGTTTCTAACAATTTACGGTTTGGAGATTCGAAATCGACTTAGCAGCGGTGGTTGAAGTTAGTGACGGAGGTTATGCCCCAATATGTAACATGATTTTTATTTTGGGATTGTAGAGGCGGAATCGTCTAAATACCACAGCTACCGGCAGAATGTTGTTCCTCATCATAATATACCGAGTATGCTTCAGATTTTGAGTAATAAATTTCCAGATAATAAGTAAGTAGAAGTGGACTGAGTTTCTGGCCATTACGTTATACTCGTCTGATTTCTCTGGATCTTTCCCATTAAACTCTGTAAACGTCTCGTTCTTTGTGTGAACTGAATATCAGATGAACAAAAACGGTTCACCCGATGTTAATGCATCATCTGCTAAGGGATTTCAGGGATCAGCTGGAGACATATATTACTATTGACGGCTGTTATGTCAAATTGCAGAAGTAAAAAAGCCTTGTCGAGCTTTCCTCTAGTTTTTGCCAAATGATTATGTCTTTTGAAAATCATATTTCATTAAATTATAATATTAGTGCTGTGCTTTATAGAAATCGTGAAGTAGCGTGCAGCGGCTATGTATATATATATATATTATATCACATATAAACGGCATACAGTTCATGTCAAATTAGCAGGAGGAGGATGAAAAAGCAAATATAATGGATTTACTCTGCATAAGATCCTGAAGCAGTATGTTAGGTGGCAAGACCGTTCAAAGGGAACTAAGGCCGATGTTGACAGTAATAAGGCATGCCTTAAAAGAAGGAGCCCGCAGCGTCGTCTGTTTTAACGGAGTTTGTATGAGCAAGTCGAGGGCTCTTATGTTACATTACGTGCTCTAAGGACGCTAACAATTCTGCCACCGTTGCTGACGATGTCCAAAATATGTCCTATAGAATAGTGAGTCCAGGGATGGTGACGTGCGCAGGAACTGATTTGTAGTGATAGCACATTCGTGCTGTTTCTACTGCACTCTCTCTTTTCTCATTCGTCTGTGTCTGGTGTCAAGACAGATTCAAGAGGCCAGAGGCAGAATCGGGCATGTAATGTCAATTACGATTGCTCGGATAGACGTACGTATCAATGCCGCAGTTAGTCGTGCTGTAAGATGGACGTATCGAGAACCATTTATAGTGAAATTGACTAATTTTGAATCAACGCGACGCCGTACTACGGCAGCGGATGCAAATATACTTTTTCCAATTCATTTCGAAGAAAAATAGGTGCTACGTTTAAAAGCAGTCAAACCGATGGGATAGTAAATGACTGAAGGGGTTTTCTTGATCGGAATCATCATAACCTGCTGGCAAGAAAATACTTAGTAAGTTGCTTCATACTGGTAAATGATGAAAGGCCACCCGAAATACCGTTTTTATCTTCAAAATGTTCGGGGATTTACACGAGTTCTATGCTACTCTGAAAGAACGGAGTTTAACAACGTCATTTTCGACGACGTCTTTTCATTCTGTGATGTTTGGGCAGGTGCTTGTTTGAGGTACGTTACTCAGAGGCACGAGGTAATGGCCACAGGTAAAATGGGGTCATCGTGATTACTTACAACTTAACTGAGTACCATAGGAAGAGCTGGGGTTTTTGTTTTCCCAAATCAGAGTTTGGCCGTTGGATGAGACAAGGCCCATCATCAGTCAACTTGTGAACGCAGTCGGGATTTCTTCATGAATTTGTTTATGGGGGGACAAACTTTCAACGCATCCACTGCACCTTCTCTTCTCCTGCTCTCTGCGTCCCAACAAATGGAAAAATTCAAGACGATGGGAGATAGGCAGGAAGGCACCAGCTGACAATACCAAGTGGTCTTGAAATACAGGTAAAATCATAAACCATATATATTTATATAGTATAGTGAGGGTGCTCATCATGCGGTTTAAATCATAAAGTTGCTAGCGGAGGCGTCAATTCCGTCCCCTTACACAATCTTCAAATGCGAGATGCAAAGTGGCATGTGTACTCCGAACCTGTATTTTCGTTAATCATGTTTTCCTGTTATAAATGAAATCTAACTGACATCCACTGAACACGAAGACGCTTCCATCTGAATTCAAATAGTCTTTCAAAAGTCCAGTGGAAGCTACAGTAGAGAAACCACAAATATGACAATTAATAAGTTTCTTTTTCTGAAGGATGCTAATGTCATAAAACTTAGCTTCTACTGAAATCTAGACTAAAATGCGTTTTCGTGTAGAAAAGATAAATTAAGTGGGGTTTTAAAACCAATCGTCTGGCAGCATAATTCTATAATAATCCAGTTACCCTAGAAAACTGGCTTTCGAAAAACCGTCTTTACGGCTGCATGCAAAAACCAGACTCTGTAAAAAATGACTGCTTTTATAGTACGCATTTACAGTGATTTTCGATGCCCTTGAATATTCAATTATACTACATAGAAAACATGCATAAAAATATTCATTCTTTTTCTGATTCAGTAGGAAATTGCCTCTTCTTTCAATTTTATACTTAAAGGTTTTATAAAACTTTTCCTAAATAATCTTGAACCCGACCTGCCGTCACACTTGCATTCAGGGTTTCCAAACTACAAGTCGTATAATTTCCGCGTACGGAAAACCACACACTGCTCTATGATATTGGACGATGACCATATGGGGTTCATAAAATTAGGCGATGGATTTAAAACCCATTGTCACCTTTACGAGCCACATTCGTAAATGCAGAGACACGACGTCTTATGCATGTCTATTTCACGGTATTGAAAAATTTCACAATTAGAAACTTTTTTAAAACCGTATTATACCCCTCGTTTTAGTATAAAATTGGAAGCAGAGGTAATTTACTGTTAAATAAGCAAAATAATGAAAATTTTCTGCATGTTTTCCGTGAAATATAATGAAATCTTTAGGGGAATCGGAAATCAATGAAAAAATGCATGTATCAGTCATTTTTTACGGAGGAGCAGTCGTTTTTAGCAGTCATTTTTTACGGAGTATGGTCTTTGCATGCAGCCGGAAAGACGTTTTTTCGAAAGCCGCCGTCCTGGGGTAACTGAATTATTATAGAATTATGCTGCATGATGACTGATTTTACAACCCTACTTAATTTATCCTTTTGAAACGGAAACGTATTTCGGAATTTCTCCCCCGACTGGTCGATTGTCGTAAGTAATCGCCTCCGCGTTGTGCCCCGCGAACTTGGCGCAGAAACAGGCACTTGCTTTGGAATAAATTTCCGACGAGGCGGACTTGCACTTCAGAAGATGAAGATGCGATCACTGGGACAAGAAGTTTATTGGCCTGACGTTTCGGGTTCTCACTCGAGCCCATCATCAGAGACATTCGCAGATAGAGGTAAAGGTGGCACCAGGAATGCAGTATTTGCACTTGCACTGCATTTGCCACACTCTGTCTCTCCTCATCCACCCGGTAACGAAGGCAGGACAATGTCATGTCTGCCCGGGGTAAGTGCGGAAACAGTGACTGGCGCGTGCTGAGCATGATCTGGCTCTCGCTACGAGTCAGATTACAGCAGGGACGACCTAGACCTCACCACAGCGAGACGGCCTTAGAGGATGCATTGAGAAGGAACCACTGTCGGCTGACTTTTAGTCCTGAGGGAAGTGAAATTTTTTCCGTCCACAACAAGGGTCAGCAACGAAAATAACTTCGATCGACTAGGGAACTTTGCCTTTACGCAGTGCTTTAATACTGCACTCCGTTGACAGATCTCTATGTATCTTGCATTCTTGCACGGTGAGGTTACGAAAAGCTTTGATGATTTTGGACGTTTCTTTCAAGTTCCTAAACAATACCGACATTTTTCTACCGCAAACATATGGACATGCCTTCACATCGCGGCCATTATCACTGCTTTCGCTTGCTTTTATACTCCGTTCTACGAATATGAGTGCACGGCAAACTGTTCATATAAACACCGATATTTTGCTAAAGATTTTAATGTTTTGCTTGCTTCATTTCTGATTAAGGTATGTCCAGAAGCTAGGCTGCACGACAAGTAATGTTTCATATGTTCAAAACTGGGAATGACTATTCGTTGGTTGTTATTTCTGCCACAAGAAGTTGAATTTTCCAAACGTAAAAAAATTCAGCTTACTTCAGGACATCAAATCGCATAAATCTGCTAATATATCTTCTAGTATTTATTGATATTTTGGCAAAAGAAAGCATGCTTTTATGCATGTTTTCTATGAAATATATTTGAATTTATAAGACTATCGAAAATTAACAGGAAAAATGCATGCTACTTAAGTTGTCATTTTTTATTGAGTGCGGTTTCTTCAGGGGGTCAGAAAGAAGTGCATTCAAAAGCCGACATCCTGGCGTGTCCGAAATGTTATATGGTTATGTTGAATGATAGTCAGTATAACAACCCCACTTAAGTAATCCTTCCTAATCGGAAACACATTCCAGAATTTTGGCCAACATTTCATGAGACCCGTCACGCACTGTATGTCTGAGTTTTCACCCGGTAGCTCCACTGGGAGTATAGGAAGTCATTTTCAATGCACATGAATAAATTACCGACTGTCTTTTACGAACTGAAGATAGAGTTCAATAAAACCCTCGATTTTGGGGAAATTTGCTTCATTTATCATTTTTTGGCCGCCATTTGAATGTCGCGTACTGGTGTATCTGCTCAAAGCTCGCATATTAGTACCCCTGACGTGAGTGGGAAGTTTATCATCGTATCGCATATTTTTGTTCAGACTGTAGCTTCCCTTTACTGGAAATTTCACTCACAATCGCTACAAATATGAACGGTTTTTTCTGTTTATTTGTGGCTGACCGTGGCTTTCTGGATAAGCGTGCAGAAAGTTTGACTACACATAGAATGCATTCGCATGTGATTTATAACTTGGGCGTGGCATGAGAGGAATATTGGTGACCTTACATAATGCTCAGTACTCTGAGGATACTGTCACGGGACGTCGACTTTGGGGGGTTAGTTGTATATCTGGCATAATCGGTTGTGATCCAGTATTTCAAAAATCACCCTTTCTTCCTTAGACGCCTGCGTAATTTTTCGCCTATTTCTCGTTAATGACAAGTCTTTTCTCAGATGAATTATTTTCATTTGTTAACCGCGCTGGCGCATATTTTGGCCGGATTTTATTTGCCTTAGAGACATTTGTCTGATGCCATGTTTAAATTATTCATCCCTAGACTAAGTTGTCTTGCTGTCTCTAGGTTTCTTCTGTTGGCGAAGGCACCGGCACCGTAGTGCTCTCCGGCCCTAATTCCTCACCGTTACCCCCAGTTTGGTATTGCTTTTTTGTATGTCATTTGGAAATCGGTGGATTGAGGTGCCAAAAGGCTTTTCATCCCATGTTCTATTGCTTGAAACGTCAGGCTTAAACTCGTGGTCTACTCAGAAACTGGTTTTCGCACTCACTTTGTGGTGCAGAAAACCTTTCAGTCGAATTCAATTTAAGTTTGCAAAAGTAGCTAATAGCTCTCTAAAATGTACTTCTTCTTTCCTTTTGAATCGAACGCTATTTTGTGGATGTTACATTTATTACTTATTCAGCGACGGCACTTAATAAAATATCCAACATGTTTGATTGCTCTTGCGCAGATAAAGAGGCATTGTACCTAACTATATCAGCGTCGTCAAAAACTATCACTGCTGATGAGTACTCGCCACCTTCAGGACTAAAAAGTATGCAGTTTGTTTCGGTTTGCACCTGCATGAAACTCGGTGTGAGGGGAAGTTTGCAAATTAAATTGAAAACCGTTTTTCAACTAGGACCACCAAGACTGGTTGGTAAGTTTTTTTCAAATAAACTTGGCTTCCTACGTTGTATTTAGTTTTGTTGCATTTATTTTGTTTTCCTTGCCCGTGGAATCATTTTCTTTTTAATAGGCAATTTTAAAATTCTAATCAATGGCTAGTGACGCAATTAAATGCGTAAGAGTCCTCGGAAATTTCATAAAACAAATGCCTTGCTTTGTTTTGTTATAAAGCAGGCATAATGGCCTTAGTTGAAATAAGTCCCAACGCTAACCCGGACTGGGCCGTTTCGACAGGCTAGAAAGGGGATGATTTAACTTATTATCACGCACATTTAGTGAAAAAGACTTATGCTACATTAAACAATGAGCCTTCTGATGAAAGGAACATAACGTTACAGGCGAACATGACTTTGTATGGCTGACACCATGCAAATGAAGCAGAAAGCAGTCTGTACATTGTAGTCATTTCTCGGAGACCACGTGCTAGTAGACTGGGCGGGTGTTGACTACAGGCGTTTCCTGCGTCGTAGAGTCAATTACGAGACTTCTTATCATGTCAGGCAAATTTATATCCCCTTTAAACCTGAACATTTTCTCAAAAGACGGCCTTGAGAATTTAGGGAAAATTTTCGGTATGACATTCTTTTATTCGGGACGAAACACTTAATGTCTATTGACTTCCCCAAAATCCAATAAATGCATCGAGTGGCTTCCTGTAAATCCGGAAAAACACAAGCAATGAATTAAAAACCACATAATTAATCCGCCACTGACGACTTAAGAGTTTATTTGGAGTGCGAACGGTTCATCTGTTTTATCCCGCTATTCGGATAAGAAATGATATGGATTAGGGCGTACAGTGATTTCGTGGATGCATAGTCTATGAACACAGTTAGAAATGTAAGATAGAACTTCCTAAAGCCTAAGTTTTGTTGGACTGATCATTCAAAATACGCAGATTTCGCGACGGGTAGCCTCTGAGTTTAGGTGAAATCTAACTGTTGGAGGTAAGAATTAGTATCTTGTGGTTTGAATTTCATCACTCGTCACTACAGCCGCCACCCAAAGGGATCAACGTTTATTTCCTCCTCATTTACGAGCGAGGCGTGGTTCTTTTATTCCGATCGTCTATTTTACAAAGCAGATGCGGTAAGCCTGACTGTAACAGGTCAGATGCACTGTGACCGACGCGAATTTTGGCAGCCGACAGTGCGATTACGTCCAACCGAAAATGCTTTCTGACATGCTCTATATCGCTAAACAGGCTATCCACGTCTACTCTCAACTGCCAGGGAAATTTTCTCACTTCACCTTCACCAAACATACCCCCTTCAATTTCGTATTGTGCATCAAAAATTTTGTATAATCTTTGTGACCTATCCTCTGCCAATCCCAACTCCAAATGCATAAAATTTATATGGCAGTTCTGAACAGATCATTGTCGCTTGGACGGCTAGTTGCCTAATGCAACATGATATTGCATAAATCACCTAATCGCAGAAGTTACCTTCACAACTGATGGCGGCAGGGATTATTTGGGTCTATAAGTTTTTAAAGAACGCGGTCACTGTAGAACGTGGATATATGAAAAGGTGTTCGTTGACTATTTTTTGCTTTTACTTTCCGGAAAGACATTCGGATCCCATCGTACAATGATACCTTAACAGAGTTGGGATGTAAATTATGCAGTCAACTTTACAATTTACAGTCAACTATAGAAGTTGTTGACCAAAACCTCCCCCTTTGACATTCAGAAGTATGTTTTAGACTAGAAAACGTTACTCTCACTCGGGCAAATATACCCGATTTTCATCTTATTCCTAAGTTCATCTTAAGAGTCACTAGGGTTAAAAGTTTAAGTCTGAGGCGGTCAGGAAATTAACATTCTTGGGGTGGACTCTACCCCGACTACGAGTGACCTTGAGCAAAGTCCCAGGGGTACCTATTTACCTGTCCTAACTTGGGCCGTAACCTTAGCACCGATCCTTACAACCACAAACCCAACCCTCCTAACGCCATACCTAGTCGTTACACTAACCCTGGCCTTAATCCTACGTCTCCCGGAATTTAGGGCAAGGACGCATGAAATACAAAAGCATACATTCCCGTTCTCAAAGCACTCTTTCTCCAGCGATCGAATTTCTTTATTTTCGAAAGTTAAACTCGTCATCTCGCTTGGGTAATTACAAGAGAATTCAGCAATGTGACACTTCCCTCCGAGTTGGCAGGAACCAAGGCTAAAGCACAGCGTCTTGCGTCCCACGCCAACAATAGGAAGCAGTAGTTAATAGAGAATCCTGAAAGACATTCAATTAATACAGGTCCTCGCATTCACATTTGCAGGATTCGATGAACCTACAAGGACTTTGCCAACCTCAGTATTAATTAATCAAAGCTGCACTTTGTTTGGATGGCACAAAAAACAGCTGAAATGCAAACGTGCATTTTAAAGGTCGCCCATATTCAGTGTAATTCCTATTTCTTTTATAAGATTCATTGCCAAATCATTTTTGTAAGCAGGAACGCTTTTTTAAGGAGCCGTGGATGTGCGACGTTTGCTTTATAACACTGGCTCATATTTCGTCCCTGGCTTGGCTAAGACGGTGGAAAGCAGGGCGAGCGATTTCAAATATTTCCGGTCACAATCCAGAAGATACGATTCCGCGACAAAGGTGGAAGTGAACAAGACCTATTAAAAGTTGGACCAAGTCAGAAATCACGCCTGTTCGATGCGAGGCTGAGCTACTGCCGGTCAGCCGTAACGCATACAGCAAAAACCACAATTTTGGTATCCCCTTGTCGCCTTGTGCATAATTCTTGTAGGCTGTTAACTGATAGGACCGTCCGTAGGGACTCGGAAACCGTAGCAGGTCAGAGTGGCGGAGGCGCAATTGCAATGAGTCGGCGACGTCGAGAAGAACGTCCGAGTCACCTTCTTCACAAATGTTTTCTAGAAATCGCCCTTCCATTTGTGTCGGCTAGTTCCCACCATTCCAGTCTCCCTTGTCTTTGTCGGTAATATCATTCTGCCTATATATCATGCGCCGCTGAGCAGCTGCTGGTTGGGCTCGAGAGAGAGAGCCCTTAAGGCACAACGGAACGAGTGAGTTCCGTATGAACGATCGGTGGGCGCCCCCTAACATTGTATATTCCCGATCGAAAACCGACATGGCAACGGGCTCGTGGCCCGGTGAGTAGAGGCGTAGACTTCTAAACCAACAGGTCGCGAGTTCGAGGCTCGGGTGTTCCACACTTCGGGCTTGGGTATGGTTGGCTGACGACGGCTAATAAGCCAGAAATGGCCATTCCAGTCTCCCTTGTCTTCGTCGGTAATATCATTCTGCCTATCGTTCCCACTTTGTTGAGGAGTGGCAAAAGTAGAGTTTTACATGGTCGCACATTCATTATAAATCGCGAAGTTCAATTCAGGAAAAATAAAATAGGACGATCACAAATTGGTGTCTAAATCTGAACTCTGACTTAAAGTAAGAAGTTATTGCTCTCCGAATGGGTCAGCAAGAAACAGAATCAGCCGATATGACAATAACTAGAATAGAAACTAGGTCTAGAAGCATATGCGTGCTCTAGATCAATCCAAAAGATGCCCGTTTCGGGTGGGACCGCGAAGACGTTTCATGCTGCGTTCAGGGTATTGTAATTTCCAGAGATGAGTTTGGGCGTGTAGATAAAATCAAAGCTCATCTGAGTCTAATCCTCACAATCACAAACGATCGCCCCTTTTGTCAATCGCACCGGAGCTACAACCTACGCCAAGACTGTGCCTTTTTGGACGAAACAAACTGTTGATATGCGTATCATTATTTGGGGATATTTTTGCCTGAAACCATTGCAATTGTCAAGTTGCACTCAGCATCCATTCATCTACTCAGAACTGCAAATTGCAAAGAACAATTAAATGAAATCTTCAAAATGTAAGGTAAAGATATGCGACTGCGGTGACCCGTCTGGAAGTTTCTTTTATGCTTCCGGATCGAGTCATTATTCTTTCAATGATAAGTTACTACAGGGGCATGTCAAATCAGTTCTGGAATAGCAGCTAACCAACAGTATTTCCCCCATATTTCATTCGGGCGTTCCTTCCCAAACATTGCCTGGGCCTAGTTAATTTTACTAAAATACAGGTCTTGCGAGCATAACGTTTAGATGTAGTTAAGGTTTTATTCGACGATATGGGTAATTAATAGCCGGTGTGCTTCTTTTTATGAATATAATGCCTCAAAATTTATAAGTCATCTGGCTATCTGTTTGGTATATTAATCACAATTAAAAACCTTTTAAAATTAATTATACCCTTCTTCAGAGTACAAAAATAGATGAAGCCGTAATTTTCTACCGAATGAGCAGAATAATGAACATATTTATTCATGTTTTGCATGGAATGTAATTAAATTGTTATGGGCATCGAAAATCAATGCAAAAAATGCATGCTAATTAAGCAGTTTTTTTACAGAGCTATGTTTTCTGCATGCAGTCCAAAAGAAGTTCATTCGAAAGCCGGCATCCCGACACGACTGAACTATTATAGAATTATGCTGAAAGATGACTAGTTCTAAAACCCTACTTGATTGATCTTTTCGGAACGAAAACGCATTTCGGAATTTTGGCTGAAATTTCATGAGTTGGCCCACCTACCGTAATGTACACCAGTGCGTTTCTTTTTATGAATATGATGCCTCAAAATTTGTAAGTCATCTGGACCCCGGTTTAGTATATTTGTCAGTGAGGTATTGTTTCAGAGGAAAGTCATTAAAGTGGGACTGTTCTAACCTGTCCTAAGGAAGGTAGCCATAAAAAATAATATTCCATCCCTCGAAGTCATTTTTACATATCACACGTTTAGAACTGGCGCTTGCGTTCGTCCTCAGAGGTGAAGTTTTTTTCTCAAAGTAACTTTCTACTTTTGTCAAGCATTTAAACCATCCATCCCCGCAGATGGCTGCGTACTATCTAATACGTGTGTTGGATGTCCACGGGCCAGCTTGCGGCGTCACTAGCACTCACCAGACTGCAACGATTAGGACTCTCCGCGTCTCCTTGCATTAAAGCCTTAACTGCACTGGAATCGCCAGGACAACGGCTCCAGCTCAACTGAGCGGACTTTCCTAGGTGCAGACATCAGCACCTGGATGAAATTCAGCAACCCTGGCAAAACAGGGGGACTGCCTTTTGATTCGTAGAGCCGTCCACGACCCGCAGTCACCCGGAACCCTTGCAACACCTGGACAAAGTGCTCAACGGACTCGCGTTTGAGCAAAAGGCCACTCACCGTGACTAATCATCACTCCTGCAAGAGACCGCCTGGGCAGTCCTGCTCTGGACGGAGGCTTCATTAGAATGGAGACACTTATAAATGTGCGGACGGCTAGTCTGAGTCACTCGCTTCCAGAAATTGTGCTACTGGAGCAGAGCGGTCAGCATTCCACATAGGTCACAATCTTTCAAATATTAAAGTAAAAATAAAGGGAACCCGCAAGGCCACGAAAGCAAGTGTGGCATTGTCTGACTTAATTTTGACATGCATCCTGCTTAACCGCGCATCTAAGTTAAGACTTCCTGCCAGGGGCACAGGGTGAGCACCGTAGGCTCTGCTAGACCATTTATATAAATCCCAGTCGGATCTGGTGCAGATGCGGACAAAGCAACTACGTCGGAGAAACCGGAAGACAGCTCCAAACGAGAATGGCCGAACACGCGGCAGCGGTGCGCAGAAATGACGCCAGCTCTCAAGTTGCGGCTCATTCGACGAGATCCGGCCACACATTCAAATTCGATGAGGCCGAAATTCTCGCAAGAGGTGAAAACCGCGTGAGCCGGGAGCTACTGGAATCATGGTTTACTGGCCTCCAGTCCATCAACAAGTGCAACGATCTTCCGACTCCATACTCCGTGCTCAAACTTCGCCTAGGCGGGGTAACAAGCCATGCGGGGAGCGCAGAGGTGAACACTTTTCCCAACACCGGGGTCGATGCGTCAGATGGTCGAGCAATCATCACGCCAACATCCAACGCACGTGATGAAATTGCAGCAATTATCGACTCGAATGTCGGCCATCAAGCAATGATCACACCAAGTTCGACGATCCCGGATGAAGGGGGGAGCCGTGAATGTTCATAGGTATGCGGTAGCATGGCTACTGCATCCTATAAATACCGCAGCCCCTTGTGCAACAACCACCCCTTTCTGCTTATTTATCTCTGATGATGGATTCCAGTAGGAAGCCGAAACGTCAGGCTAATAAAGCTCTTGTCCCGGCGATCGTGTCTCCTTCTTCAATCAATTCCAGTGTTTTAATTAAATGCCAGAAAATACAGACTAGTTTATATACCATGTTTATCAATCCCATATTGGTCATCAGCATTACGCACAGGCAAGAACACTGGATAATGTAGACAAAATCTGAATGTGTAGGAGAATATGTAGCAGTTAGTGCAGTGGGTGCACCTTCAGTTCCGCAGTCATCAGACAACTCTCATTAGCGGTTTAAGATGGCAGATGCCTTAAATAGCGGCTTTCTGTCGTCTGCTGCGCCAGCAGCTGCGACTGATGGCGGGATCACAACATATGTTGACAGTGTTAGATCGTCAATATAAGCGAAGAGACGAGTCCCAGGAAGTAGTCTTGAAGAGGAAGACACGATCGCCGGGACAAGAGCTTTATTAGCCTGACGTTTCGGATTCCTACTGGAATCCATCATCAGAGATAAATAAGCAGAAAGGGTTGGTTGTTGCACAAGGGGCTGCGGTATTTATAGGATGCAGTAGCCATGCTACCGCATACCTATGAACATTCACGGCTCCCTCCCCTTCATCCGGGATCGTCGAACTTGGTGTGATCATTGCTTGATGGTCGTTAGATCGTGCCAAAAAGAGCTAGTCTCTTGTGCCGGTTTTTGTTATGTGTCACAAAACTCTGTCCTGCTTGTTTGTGATCACGTGGTGTGTGTTTGCGTGTGCTCGGAGTTGCATGTCCAAGGATTGTGTGCGTTTATTATGCAATGATTCAGCAAACAATGCACTCTGCAGCCTGGGTAACCTCGCAACGCTCTGATACCTTGCTTCCTGCCGGCAGATGTCCTTTCATTCCCGCTGGGTATGCAGGACATGTGCATGATTGCTCACTGACTTGTGTCATCCACTCCCTTGCCTCTGATCCACTTTCGTTTTTGGACAAAATCCTGATCATATGTTTTTGTGGACCAGGGGATATAGTAGTATGCCTAGGTGCAGGTCCGGCCATGTTGACCACATGTGCACCCTTCCGCCTTTGGTCTTCTTGGCTGTGTCTGGACACCTAGCTCAGGCGGAGGAAAAGGAGTGAGTGCGACGGATGCTGTGTAAGTCAACCACCTCGATAAACTAACTCAAGTGCAAGCCAACGTGCCTGCTCTCAACTTACGGTGGAGCACACGGTGGACGTCGTCGGCAACCACAGTCGAACTGGCAGTTAATCTAAATACTACTCCCCTTTGCGCTTGTTGTCTTTGATTATGCCGCTACGTATAAATTAAAGACGTCAGTCAGACAAAATTCTTGATTCGACAGTATAGTCCAACCTCTTTTACAGAGTCAACTCGTTATTCTCTCCGGATCTGATCGGATGCCTTCTCTCTGACAGCATGCAGTTGTTTGAAACGGGAAGCAAAACCGGATTTCTCAATGAAAACCAATCCTGGGCAGGAAGGAGACACGATCGTTGGAAGACGGGCTTTATTCGCCTCGCTTTTCGGACTAGCGTCAATTGTTGTACTATTTATATGATGCAGTACCTATGCCTCTGCATTTCTATTCCCTTTGTGTGAGATATTGGTGGGCGTCGGGACAGGTCGTGTACGTGACACCTGCATCAGACAAATGACTGTTTCGGACAATTGTTTGAAGTTTGGGAATGAGAAGAGAGACTGAGGTCGACTGTCTCAGCGCATATATTTCAATATGGAAAATCTGGCGCGCTTGAATTTACTTCGGGGCGCTAACATCCGTAGCTCGAAAGGTTGCCAGCCAACGGGGTAGCTCGGACCGCGCAGTCAGCCCAGTCTGTGTGTGGAGTGGTCGGCGGCAGAACGATGAATCAGGGAGCAAGGACTCCCTCTTAATGTGACTTCCACGGCACTCCCACTCAGCAGGCTCCAAACCGGTGTGATGACTAACCTAGGTGCGGGTTCCTGTCCCACCAGCCATCTGCGCGCTCTCCCGCCTCTGGTCATTTTGACTCCCCAATGGCGCCGGATGTAGGTGGAGGAGAGAGTGCGGTTGATGCTTCGCAAGTTAACCGTCGCTATAAACTAATTCACGCATAAGTCACCGTACCTGCGCCGACATTGTTGCGGAGAACACAGTGGACCTCATCGGAACCAATGGTTAAAAGATCGAGCACACCTTTTAAAACTGGCGGGTCCCGTATTCATCATAAATGCTCGCACTTGGTGCGGCAATCACTTGTTTGCTGAAATCCCGCCGTTTAATTTCGTGATTTTATCACTTGTGTTGAATCTTTATGTGGTAGATTCAATTGACACATGAGGCCTGTTAGAGGTATCAGCTGATTTGTTTATTATTTTAAACCAGTACTAATGGTAGGGGGCGCTCACCGATCGTTCATACGGAACTCACTCGTTCCGTTGTGCCTTAAGGCTCGAGCCCAACCAGCAGCCGCACAGCGGCGCATGATATAAAGGCAGAATTGTATTACCGACAAAGACAAGGAAGACTGGAATGGCCATTTCTGGCTTACTAGCCGTCGTCAGCCAGCCATACCCAAGCCCGAAGTGTGGAACACCCGAGCCTCGAACTCACGACCTGTTGGTTTAGAAGTCCACGCCCCTACCCACCGGGCCAGTACTAATATATAATATACAGTATTTGCCCATGGCCTGTCGACTTTTGGTGCACCCGAATTCAAAGTTATCCATACACTTCTTCATAGACGTTTCCGTAAAAAAGGTCAAATGCGCAGGTACTCCCAGGACGAATGCTAGATGTCCAGCTATTCTAAGCTTTCAGTGTGGTCTTCATTCGTCGGACCTTTCGAAGTCTCTTATATGCTTAGCAGTGGATGTACGGACAGCTAAACCGCAAAAAGGCTGTTCTGCGCTTATAAGCCGTATCTATACAACTTGCCTGTGCAGAATGGGTCGGTGTTGCTCCCCTGTTTGTGAAGGTGCCCTAGGTGCGGTTATAGACTGGAACAACTAGCATGGTCAATCGCCATCGCTCTTCGTTTCGGAGACCGCGCAACCCAGTGTCACTACACTTCATCACCGATAGATTTGCTAAAAGATCATTTCGCTCTGTTCCAGGCGTGCTTGTCCCCGACCACAGGGCTGACCTTAGCTAGGAAAGGTGCACTACCAGGCTCCAATGTCGTACTTGGACATGAGAATTCGACTGTCGTTGCCGACGATGTCCACAGTGACTTGCGCGTCAGTTAGTTCATAGTCGTAGTAGTAGTAGTAGTAGTAGTAGTAGTGGTAGTAGTAGAATCTATCGCACTCTCTCCTCCTCCCCGCCTAAGCTCTGTGTCAAGACATAGTCATAAAGACCGGAAACGGACGGATGTGCATGTGGCCGACACGACTGGACCCGCACCTAGGCGTACCACCCTACCCGCTGGTCCACAACCAACACTTGATCAGGATTTTGACCAACAACAAAAAGTGGGTCAGAGGGGGGAGAGGATGACAAAAGTCACTAAACAACCATGCACATGACCTGCACACCCAGCGGGGGCGCAGGCGCAGGTTACGGCAAGTAGGCAACTTACGCCAGGCTGCGTGGGCCATTATTTGCTGAACTGGTGCGCAGCAAAAACACACAATCCTTAGGGCCTTGAAGGGTGAAGCTCAGCTCCGCATCTTGACCTTAGCCATCACCCTTCGAAGGTCGAATAATCCGTCATTCATCGAATAAGAGGGACTATATATATATAACCACACTCCTCGCAGACATGTTGATAAGGAGTCCTGACAGCCTGACTCTCAGCTCATCAGTCTTCCACTCCACACAAACGCATACAACTGGGCTGACTGCGTGAACTGAGTCGAAACGTCAGCCGACAACCTTTCAGTGCACGGCACCTGGCGCGCCGTGATCGTCTCAGGCCCGGATCGCGCATGCAGTAGATGAGCCACATGGAGAAGGAGCCGAAATGCACACTCGCCACTTAAGTGAGAATTGGCAATCGATTTTGTTTGGACTGGGTGATTTTATTATGTGGTGCTAGTGGGAGAAGGTGTGATTGTGTTGTGTAGCCGGCGGCTGGGGGAGTAGGAGATTGCTGATAGAAGCGAACAGGCGAGTACCAGGTAGCAGTTCAGAAGATGAAGATGCGATCACTGGGACAAGAAGTTTATTGGCCTGACGTTTCGGGTTCTCACTCGAACCCATCATCAGAGACATTCGCAGATAGAGGTAAAGGTGGCACCAGGAATGCAGTATTTATAGCACGTGGCTGCCGTGGGACCGTATGCGCACTGCAATTAACAGTTCTCACAATCGCCGCTGGGGTCGTAATTGATGCGGCGGTGGCTTGGCGGTCCGAGTCCGAGTCCGAGTTGTTAATTGCCGCGATTTCGTCATCCGTGCTCGATGCTGGTGTGACGATTGCTCGGCAAACTGGCTCACTGTCACCGTGATAATTGCTCACCCGCGCCCTCCCCACGTGACTGATTCTCCTGCCCAGGGAAAATCGCAATACGGAATAGGCCACCGGGAGGTCATTGTGTTTGTTGATGGATTGCGGGCCTGAGAACCATGACTCGAGCAGCTCGCGGCTCACGCGGTTGTCACCCCTTGCGAGGATTTCGGCCTCTTGAAATTTGAAATTATGGCCGGGTCCCGTCGAGTGTGCCGCCACCCGAGAGTTAGCGTCTCCACGCCTCACTGCTGCTGCGTGCTCGGCAAGTCGCGTACGGAGTAATCTCCCAGTTTCTCCGACATAATTGCTTTGTCCGCAACTACACCAGATCCGGTAAACGACTCCAGACGTTTCCTGCCGTGGCAGCGGGTCTTTTGGCCTCATTACTTGGCGCCTAATGGTTGCTTCCGGCCTGTGTGCAACACCAACTCCAAGTGGAGTGAGAAGACGACTGACGGCATGAGGCCTCATTCAAC
Source organism: Spirometra erinaceieuropaei (assembly GCA_902702965.1). NCBI lineage: Eukaryota > Metazoa > Platyhelminthes > Cestoda > Diphyllobothriidea > Diphyllobothriidae > Spirometra > Spirometra erinaceieuropaei. The sequence goes on from CACRXP010000005.1 coordinate 489,802, forward strand.
ACAGCCGATGCCAAACCTGCCAACATGATCGCAGCAGTGGAATCAATCCTCAGCCAGACGGGAGCGACAGACGAAACGAAGAACCTCATTCGACACCAAGTGTCCTCCCTCCTCATGGCTCATAGGCCGCGCGATGTGCTTTCCAAGGTCGAGCGTGATGCACTTAAAGAACTCAGGGCCGACAACGACCTCGTTATCGTGCCTGCGGACAAGGGGCGTTCAACGGTCGTATTGGACAGGACAGACTACAATCAAAAAGCCAAACGCTTGTTGGATGATCGTCAGTCCTATGTGCCATGCGAATCCAATCCCATGAAAACGCTGACACGCGAGATTAACGCGACGCTGTTGGCAATGGAGAACTCAGGTGCAATATCGCCAATCGACCGACGCATGGCGAGAGCACAAGAAACGGCCCTAGCCCGATTCTACGGTCTCCCAAAAGTGTACAAAGAGGGCGCTCCTCTCCGGCCTATCGTGTCACTAAAGGGCACTCCAACCTACGGACTGGCAAAGTGGCTGTTCCAACGACTCAAGTTTCTGACCTCCGATTCGAACACCACAGTCAGCTCGTCAACGCAATTCTTGGAGAAACTTAAAGGAGTAAGTCTTCTGCCAAGCGATATCATGGTTTCCTTTGATGTCACGTTCCTTTTTACTTCTATCCCGCAGGACCTGGCAGTCGAGACAATCGAACTACTCCTACGAGAGAAGTACGACGAAACGGAGAATCGCCTCGGACACGCCCAAATCATCCAGCTCCTGAAGTTCTGTCTCAAGACGTACTTTACATTCGACGGAACAATCTACGAGCAGGTGAAGGAAACGCCAATGGGTTCGCCGATTTCGGGACTCATAGCCGAGGCGGTCCTTCAACGGCTGGAGTCGCTGGTTTTCCGACACCACAGACCGAAATTCTGGGCTCGGTATGTGGATGATACCTTCGTCGTCATCGAACGGGACCAGGTGCTGACTTTCAAAGAACAACTCAACGCCGTCTTCCCGGACATTCAATTTACGATGGAGGAGGAGGAAAACAATCAGCTGGCCTTCCTGGATGTCCGTGTCTGCCGCAAAGATTGTGGTGGCCTAAAAACCAAAGTGTTCAGGAAAGCGGCAAATACGACGCAAATACTGAACTTCAATAGCAACCACCCGATCATTCACAAACGCAGTTGCGTAAGGGCGCTATACCGGCATGTTGAGACGCACTGCAGTGAAATGGAAGATAAGGTTGCTGAATTACAATATCTTCGACGGGTAATGAGAGCCAATGGCTACCCGCGCAACTTTGTCAACCAGTGCATACGAAAAGGACACCAGAGACCAAATCCAACTAGCCCCAAATTTTGGCGGGCTCTTCCGTACGTGAAGAACGTCTTGGAAGCCGTCAGTCGTCTTCTCACTCCACTTGGAGTTGGTGTTGCACACAGGCCGGAAGCAACCATTAGGCGCCAAGTAATGAGGCCAAAAGACCCGCTGCCACGGCAGGAAACGTCTGGAGTCGTTTACCGGATCTGGTGTAGTTGCGGACAAAGCAATTATGTCGGAGAAACTGGGAGATTACTCCGTACGCGACTTGCCGAGCACGCAGCAGCAGTGAGGCGTGGAGACGCTAACTCTCGGGTGGCGGCACACTCGACGGGACCCGGCCATAATTTCAAATTTCAAGAGGCCGAAATCCTCGCAAGGGGTGACAACCGCGTGAGCCGCGAGCTGCTCGAGTCATGGTTCTCAGGCCCGCAATCCATCAACAAACACAATGACCTCCCGGTGGCCTATTCCGTATTGCGATTTTCCCTGGGCAGGAGAATCAGTCACGTGGGGAGGGCGCGGGTGAGCAATTATCACGGTGACAGTGAGCCAGTTTGCCGAGCAATCGTCACACCAGCATCGAGCACGGATGACGAAATCGCGGCAATTAACAACTCGGACTCGGACTCGGACCGCCAAGCCACCGCCGCATCAATTACGACCCCAGCGGCGATTGTGAGAACTGTTAATTGCAGTGCGCATACGGTCCCACGGCAGCCACGTGCTATAAATACTGCATTCCTGGTGCCACCTTTACCTCTATCTGCGAATGTCTCTGATGATGGGTTCGAGTGAGAACCCGAAACGTCAGGCCAATAAACTTCTTGTCCCAGTGATCGCATCTTCATCTTCTGGAGTAGGAGATGTCGTGGCGTTGGCGGAACCGGTCGCTGTGGTCGGTGCAGGGATTGAGACACGGCGGATGATGTCGGTGATTAATGGTGGAGGGACAGCGACATTGTAATCGTCGGTGGCGTAGATGGTCGTCGTCGCGGGATTTGGAAGAGGTCCTGAGAGTGGAGGAAGAAGAAAAGGTTTACGTTTCCGGGTTGTTGGTGCATTTCATCCGAAGTTATCCGACGAGGCCGATTCGCGCGCGCATGTTGAAAGCGACCGGCTGTTAGCATTGTGGTGCCAGGACCCTTGTGACTTACGGGCCTACCGTTTGGCTTTGCTGACGGCAATCAGATTTGCTTCGGAAATGGTTGCACCGGTCCTCACTTCCCTTTTTCCTGGTCGATCTGCTCAGAGGGAGGTTTTCCAATTTGATCTGGAGTTGTTCCAGAGTGTTCTTCAAAGTGTCCTTATAGAGCCGTTTTGTCTCCCTTGTCTATGAGCACTCGTAGCGACATGTCTATATAAGATTTTTGGGTAGTCGCTCGTCGTCCATCCTCGATATGTGACCGCTCCAGCGTAATTGCGGTTGTTTCAGCATGATGTGGATGCTGAGGACTCCGGTCTGTTCAAACAATTCCGTATCCAGGATCCCGTCCTGGTATTTCATCTTTAGTAATATGCGAAGGCAGTTGAGATGGAGGTGGTTGAGCTTCCTGGCACGACCGAAGTAGACGGCCCAGGTCTCCGCTTCGTTAAAAGTGTCGTCTGGACAACGGTCTTGTACATCTTCAGTTTAGTGTTCATCTAGAAACCGGGGCGAGTCCACCTTAAGCTCTGCAGCCGATCGAAAGCTTGGTTGGTTTTGAGATCTGTTAGGTCACTTTGTTACCAATTCTGATGCAGTTGACATTGTGCTGCCTGGGTATGCAAAGTTGTCCGCTGTCTTCAATTCGGTGTCGTTGACTTGGTTGCGAGGGAAAGTGTACTCAGCGTTCGGCGACTGTCTGTGCATGACCACTGCCTTCTCCATTTTTATTATCAGTTCGAAGGTCTGGCAGGCGGCGGAGAAGAGATCCATGCTCGTTCGCTTATCCCCTTCGGAGGTAGCGTTGAGAACGCTGTCGTTGGCGAATAGAAATTCGTGGACGATGGCTGTGGATACACGCAGCTTGGAGCGCATTCGCCGACGATCGAGGAGTTGGCCGTAAATCCTGTAGGTGATGCAGCTACCGGGCGTTCGTCGCCGTAGGCGCCTAGGAGCTCGAAGAAGAACATGAGATTGGAGAGGGTAGGCGCGACGACGTAGCCCCGCCTCATTCCGTTGGTCACTTTCGCCCGTGACACGCGTCACCATGCCATCGAGGAGCTGACGTTCCATCTGAGCAAATCACACAGGACAGCCAAATTTCACAATGACTTTGCACAGTCCTTTGCGATTCACCTTGTCGAAGGTTTTCGTTATATCCACGAGGGCAGTGTAGAGATAACCATTAGTTATGACACTGGACGCTCACCGATCTGGTTATAGAACATGCTCGTTCTGTTGTGCCTTGAGGCTCATACTAAAACCCTCGCAGGCAATCGCACAGCGACTAGTGATATATGTAGATAAGGTAATACCGACAAAGACAAGGGAGACCGGAATGGCCATTTCTGGCTTATTAGCCGTCATCAGCCAGTCATACCCAACCCCAAGTGAGACCGGTCTCCCTTGTCTTTGTCGGTACCACCTGATTTACATTTACAACTAGTCGCTGTGCGACTGCCCGGGAGGGTTCTAATATGAGCCCGGGGGCACAACGGAACTAGAATGTTCCGTAACCTGATCGGTGAGCGCCCGCTGTCATAACTGATATTCCCGATCACAACCGACAGGACAACGGACCCGTGGCTCAATGGTAGAGTGTCAAACTCCACGACCAAAGACCCCGGGTTCGAATCTGAAGTGATCCATACTTTGTGTTGGGTACGACTGGCTGATGACGGCTAATAAGCCAGAAATGGCCATTCCGGTCTCCCTTGTCTTTGTCGGTACCACCTGATAAATATTAGTAGGTAGGCGACCACATGTCTACATAGATGGCCGTAATTGGTGCTGCGATTGCTCTATTATCGTCAGTCGTCGCGATGAGGATTAAGTACACCTGCCCTCAATTCACAGTTCATTCGAGGGACATAACCACATATGCCACTTCAACCCAGTTGAAATTCTCGCCAGATGTGACAGCTGCATAAGCTGCTAGCTGTGTCATGACTGTGTGGTCCGATGTCTCCCGGTTGACCTCACCTTTCATGAGTGCTGAGACACGCTTGGACAGCACGGTTGAACACTGGTCCCAGTGACCGTACGAGAGAGTCAAACTGTGGAGTAATTATCACGCTGCTGGCTGTCACCAACAGTGAACATTCGTCAAACAACGGCGCGTATGTGGGCGGCCCAATCACAGTCGCACCCAGTGGGATATTCCGCGATAAATGCGGGATTGCTGACTTTAGTAAAAGTGCGGCGACGCAACAACAGCCTTCTATAAATGCCGCTGGCCCTGGGCATCCGCTACGCCTGCGCGATGCTGTTTCCTTAAACTGCTCTTCTCGCTTTTATACTTTTGCCTCCTTAGCAACGTAGTCGCAATGCGAGTTACTTCCGCCAGTGCCCACATGTAGGTATAACGAAGCATGTCGGGTACAGTCCACCCAGTGATTTTGCCAAATTGGTCGAAGTCTTCTACCCCCCGCAGAATGGACGACTTACTGTTTGCTGCATTTGCAGTAAACGTGTTCACTTGATGCAGCCGCGCTTGTAGAATATCTTTGTGATTTGTCAGCTTCCGTTTTATCGGTAGCCGCTCTCTGCACTTCGGAGGTTGCAAACCGATAAACATTACAGCACCTAGGGCAATTATGCCCAACATATCTCTGAGTCATATATTAACCGGAATTTAACACGTACATTCAGTAGGATCCCCTTTGCATTTAGGAGCCTTTTCGGAATTACTTTTGACTTTTTAAAGGGCTTTGTACAGGTCAACTGTTCCAACACTTCATTTAGCTGATTCCTTCCATTGCAGTTTTTTGTCTAAAGAATGAGCACACTTTGAAAATTGCAGACTTCATCAACACCTGTTGTGGAATATATTCGACCGCCGTCTGTTGGCGCGTTCGCATAACTCCCACTGAGTCTGTTTGCCATAGCTGGTTTTTAGCCTGTCTACATTCATTCGCATGAGTAGGCCTACTTCGTGCCGCTCGTACGTGGAAACGGTGTAAATAAGCAGTTTTGGACGGAAGCACGGTTCTACAATGTGGCATGACTAGCAAAATTTAAATGCTACACTTACGACCCAATGACTCGAGGCTTAAATTCAGAAGGGTATGGCGAACAATCAGAAACCTAGTATCAAATGACGCGGGAAGAAGACGAGAAATTCGAACGAGGACTGGGGGAAACAGAAGAAAGTAGTTTTCCGAGACAAACAAAAAGTGTAAAGTCGACGACAAAAGGTCTCTATAAAAAGGTCAACATACGTGGGAAAGTACAACGCGTGGGCTAACTCATGAAATGTCAACCGAAATTCCGAAATTTGTTCTTGTTTCAAAAAGATTAATTAAGTAGAGTTGTAAAACTAATCGTCATGCAGCACAATTCCATAAAAAATCAGTTACCCCAGGACGCCGGCTTTCGAACGAACTTCTTTTCGGTTGCATGTAAAAAACCATACTCTGTAAAAAATGATTTCTTACTTAGCATGCATTTTTTCATTGATTTTTGATGCCTTTAAAAATTTCATCATTCTTTATGGATACAATGCATAGAAATAGACGTTTTTTGCTCATTCGGTAAAGCATTACGTTTTTTCAAAGTTTCTTTAAAAGGAAAGGTAAAAATCGGTTTAAAAAAGTCTCTAATTGTGGGATTTTTTAATGCCGTGAAGTGACCGTTCATAAAACATCATGTCTTTGCATTTAACCAATGTGGCCTTGTAAAGCTAACAAGGCCGAGTTCTCCTTCTAGACTGTCACTCACGGATTCGCAAATACCGTCATAGCTCAAATCCAATGCTAAATTTTATGACACCATATTGTCTCCTCTTAATAGCATAGATAAGTTTACGACTGTTTTACGCGGAAAATATATGGCTTATAGTTTGAGAACCATGCATTAAATTGTAACGTCAGTTCGGATTCAAAATTATTCAGGAATAGGAAAAGTTTTCGAAAACCAAATCATACCCTTCCTTCGATTGTAAAATTGGAAGACGTTATCTTCTTCCGAATGAGCAAAAGAGTGAATATTTTTACGCACGTTTTTGATGAGATATAGTTGGATTTTTAAGGGCATCGGAAATCAATAAGAAAGATGCATACCAATTAAGTAGTCCTTTTTACAGAGTATAGTTTTGCATGCAGCCGAAAAGAAGCTCGGCCACCTATTGTACAACTGTTGGCATCACAAGGCAAACAAGAAGCTGAGGAAATGCGAGAAAATCTGAATGCCTTTAGCCAGCCAATTTGAAAATAGAAATGTTGTTAGATAAATCACGCATCGAGACGAAATCTGCAATGGTTAAATGGTGCAATGTTTTCTCGACCAAAAAATGTAAACAGAATAATTTTCGGAGGGTACAGTAGGATTATGAGGTCCCCAAATTGTACTGACGATAATGACTCATTTGGGACTAAAAGACGTCCCAAATAGTCAGAGATTTTACTTTTCGTAGCTCCAGGTGTTGTCACAAGCTTAGGATTTTTCTCAGTCGGCACGAGAACGTAATTGCCTGTCTTTATATGACAGTCTCATTTCCGTGACAAACTCCGCAGTAGAAAACCTGTGAATTTTATTGTTTGAAGAAAGGTTCTTTTAAAAACGACTAATCACCGTTACGCACTCATGTTATTAGTGGTCATTACCACCTCACGTCATTTCGTGGTCAATAATTTACTCCTTGATGACGTACAGAACTCCGGTTGGTTGTGAGACGAATCAATTTATCTGCCTTCGATAGGCAAGTTAAGAAAATTTTACTGACTTGATGTATTTTTCTAATGCATTCATGGTGGAAATTTCATTCCAACCGTCGTTGGTCCGTACACGTCTAGTGCCATGCGTATTCTGGCCCGAACATCTTCAGGTATTCCAAACCATTTCAAATGCATGCACTTATAGGAAGCGTCGCTAAACAAAGTTAATAAATCACTAGGGGTGCAGATTTGACTATAGTAATCAAAGACTAACCCGCAAAATATCTATTACGAAAGTATACGACCCGGTTGAACAGGCTTTTTTCCAACGCTTTAATGCAAAACTGACAGAGTGCAGTTGAAGAACATTTAACTGTGGAATTTCCAACAGCAAAATCAAACACTTCCGCTTGCGTATTTGCGAGCATAACCAGCAAATTGGTCTGCGACTCGAAAGCTTCGATGGAGGAATTTCTTTAGTTGAAAGTTAATGGATGTATGCGTCTCACAAGACAGACCGTGTCAAACCTACTGCAGACAAAAATAATAATATAAATAGATTTAAGATATTTTACCAAAATCACAAATGATCTAGACTTGCAAATTACGACTACCTGACCGGAGAAACGAAACACCGATTCATTTTTCCAACGGAAGCTTGTTCGTTAAAAAGTCAGGATTAAGACATCCGACGTAATTTTGGCAGCTGAACAGCCTGGAACAGTCTTCAAAAATATGCTAATCGACTATGTAGGTACTCTAGATGTGTCCATAAAAAGCCTACTTCGATTCACAATGCAGTAGTTCCTCGGAAATATCAAGTCCTATTATATTTCTGCCGTCTTATTTTACGAGAAACTAGACGCCGAAAAATGAACTCACATAAGGGCAGATGAACACAAAAATTAAGGGGAAAAAGTATGACAACTGGGTCTTAAACTCTTTATCAGAGATAGCTGTAAATAAACAGTACTTATAGGGTGCATTTGCGATGCAAGCACATATCTAACAGAATTAACGGCTTCCTAATTAGCCTCGATGGCCGCAGATTTTACACCGATTTCTTGTTCCTCCGAAGCCGAGTTGTTAACCGCCGGAAGTCCATCATCGGTGTTGGTAACTGGAGTAATAAATTAAAAGGTCACTTGGCTTACTGATACTATGAATGGAAGTGGTGCTCGCCAGTGATCTTCGGCGTGGTCAGTTGCTTCGCATAGTCAAATCTTCAACACCAAATACGGATGAATGAGGCCGACTCACTAACTCATGGACTGTGGGTCAGTGATCCATTACAAAAGTCGCTTGTGACTCAGGTGGTTGTCAGCTCTCACGAAAATTTCTGCCTCATCAATCCGGGTTCCGTCGATTGGCCGTGACCTGGCAGCTGGCGTTGTTCCTCCCATCTGATGTCTCATGTTCGATCGTCGGGGTCCGGAATTTCTCTCCCTTTCTCGGGTGCAGTTATTTTGCCCACAAATTCACAAGATTTGATAAAGAACTGCAGAAATTCCCTGCCTCGATAGTAGGCATTTCGGCCTCAAGATCTGACGTCTGGTGGGTGCTTTCGGTTGTGTTTAATCCCAAATCAAAATTATGTGGAAAGTTGGGTAACGGCTTCCCAGATGTTCTTGATCCACGGAAGCTCCCGTCAAAATTTGAGGTCGGCGCGGTCTGGTCCCTCGTCTCCTTTGTGCATGCGCTAATGAACGAAGGTGAGCGCCCAAACCTTCTCTCTCAGCACCCTCGAAATTGTTGTGATTCGACTACACTGTCTTCTGGTTAGCTACGATGCGCCCCAACTCGCCCAAGTAGCACTCTTTACGCAAGCGCGTTTGTGAATGACTGAGTGTTCGCTCGTAAAGTTGAATGTTTGTGTCGTAGCTTTCGTTGTTCCCGAACGGCAGTCCTTAACCCCCCACAGTTATGACAGGCGAGGACATAATCGTGGGCAATACTACCCATGCTCATTTTTAGGGTGAATTGGGCCCGTGGGTATGTTACAGTAGGTGATCGAAATTTAAATAAATTGGATGGAATACCGAAACGTGATTTCGACTGGAAAAGGTTGCTCACGTAAGTTAAAATTTTTCATTTGCATGCAATATGCTCCCTAGGTAGCTTATACTCGTTTGGATGCTGACTTCTGCAGTGGGATCCATTTAACTGTCTACAAAAATTTCCCCCCTTAGATTATTGCACAAGTTGCGCAAAGCCTTCCAAGTAACTTTGGGCACTTGTTCAAACACAATTAGATGTGATGGGACGCCTTTGCCTGTAATAAATCAGGTTACATTCAGATTCTATGGTCGGGAAAAATTTCATGTCTTCAAACTATTGTTTTGTACTAAACCAAGTTCGCTGTCAAATTTGCTTCTGAAGCACTCAAGTCATATGTTGCAATCTTCTGTTTTAGCGGACAGAAAGACAGTTCTCGTTAAGTCTGAAAATGAATGTGGATCAGATTGTACACTTAAAAGCAGCCTTCATTAAAAGAAGATACAATGTCACCTAAATAAACCATTTCGACAACCAAATTGCTCAAATAAATAACTAGATAAAATCAGAAGATTTCGTTCCTAAGGCATAAAGCGCAAAATATATTCATTGATTTTAAAAGTTATATACTTAGATATTTCCCTGTACGACTTTTATAAATTGGATTGAATTTAAGTAGGCTTTCAAAACATATGTAAAACATTGCATTGTTTAGACATCTATATGAACGATTGGAGTTCGCAATAAAATCGAAGGTCATGATTGTCCTCAGTCAGGTGGCATAGACAAATATTCATGCAAATTAAAGAGAATCTTCCTGCTAACTCCTGTGCCATAATAAATTGTACTTTCAAAATAACAAGTTCCTGTTTTACGTTATGAGGCGACGACAACAGTGAATGTTTACTTTGCAGAGCGGTTTCCTGCTTCCGGGGTGTATACTCCTCGGTTCCATTTCACACTCAAACGGCAATGCCAACACACTCCAAAGGGCTCTTTGCGGCCCCATTACCCACTGTAGAAAACTCCGGAGTTAAACGAAACTAATTGGCCGTGCATTTGTTCCTCCAACTGGAAAGCACTCAACCGAATCTCAATAACTGCCGGGAATGTTGACTGCTTACAGGAGGCTTTTTTGTCCCATTTTCTTGGCGCATGGGGGTGAGTGCCTGCTCTGTTTCATTTTGGCATCATGACAAGTGATGCGTTAAAATGGCGCTATTTACACCGACGAGCCGACTGCTGGATTAAAAAGAAATCCGTTTTTGACGAGGAAACCGAGTGAGGTTAAGTGTTTGCCCCTAAAATGAGCCTGTAATTGCCCCGTTTAAACTGGGTTTTAACGTCGCTCGTTGAGACAAGCAATTTCAAGGATGCATGCCAACTGAACAAATGTGTGTGATAGTTTCAGCTGGATGAGGGGAGGGGAGGAAGTAGGAGCTCTAATCCCTTCTACTTATTCCAGCGCCTTCTGAGAAGACAGAAATGACAGCAGATTTTGAAAGTAAAGACGTAGGCGTGGAGAAGAATAATCGCAAACAAGCAGGAGAGTCTGAAGAAAGATTAAAACAGTCTACATTTGAAGGAAAATTAAACATGCACGGCGATGGCACGAAGTACTTAACGTGTGCGCTCCCCGTAGTGCAACCCGTAAAGCGTAGTGGCAAAGCTAACATACAAACTAGGAAGATCCATGCACGTTTACAAATCTTGGTGCACAGACTTTTTACCTGGGGATCGGATCGACAAACTCACATCTTACTAAAACGTATGAAATGTCGGGAAAAAAATTGGTGGATCAGCGGAAGGTATTTTAGACACTTCAGTTCTTAGTTTAAAATGCTGCGTAAAAAGTTTTTCGGGCAAAAAAACGCGCTCTACGTTATCCTTTTTGGGAGTAGGGAAGTATCTCTGGGATCCCCCGCGTAAATATTCATTGTATGCTTTACATCTTTGCCTGCTCGGATTTATTCAGGATATGCCACTTATGTACTTTAAGTGAAAACGTTCTCCGCGAAGTACAATACTAATCATCTGCTTCAACTAAATCAAGATAGATGTGACGCACACAACCGCGATTTAATGTGTCGTTTGCTGGCAATCCCTCTTTATAAACATGTACCTTTTTGCCGAGGAGTACAGAGCTAAAACAAATGAGCATTTCTATTTTTACAGCCCAATAAAATTCTGAGTATTCCAGGGATTTGCTAGTCAATAAATAATCCAGAAACGCCGCGTACTCGGCATAAGTCGTTTGTAAGAGCGAGTTTCTGTGTTTGGCCATCCTAAGCACGCCTGTACTGCAATCTGTAGCGGAAGAGCCGAACACGGAGAGATTTTGCAAATCTCTTTTCGTTTGAGTTTTAAACCTGATGGAGCGCTTAGGTAATCGCTCATAAAACAACATAGCAAAGCCAACTGAAATAAACAAGGTGATCAGAGAAATTTGTTAAATGGTAGTTTATCGATGCGTTTACGCCCTAGAGTTATTAATTATCACCACAAATAATGCTGACAGTTCGGCAAAATCATTCAAGTTTTGTCGTAATGATATAAAACGGCAGTAAATTTCTTTGCAGTTCTGAAAACCACTCTTAAAAGCTACGTTTACCGCATATTAGGATTATTATTATTATTTAACCCGAAGACGGACTGATTGTTCTTCTGAAATGTGTTATGCGTATCGTTTTTGTTCCTCCGTGCTTTTGCTTGAATATGTTATTTAAAACTTAAAGTTAGTCGTCAAACTTTGAAGTTATCTCTTTTAACATTTTTGCCTTTGTGGAAAAAATTTAGAAACAATTTATCGCCTTCTTCTTTCTGTTTTTTTGCGAGGTCTTTTTCGTTAAGAAGCGAAATCGCGTGCGCACTGATCGATGTCCAAGTTATAAAAGTCTTGTGATCTACGCCATATGCTCTTAGTTTTGATGCCTATCGTCTTATTACCGTATTAAAAAATGATCAACCCAACATTCAGGGACCAAACTCACAGTGGGCTGACTGAAATTCTGCAGCGTGTTTTTAAAGGGGAAGGTTTGTAGTACCAATCATCCTACAGCACATTTGAAAGGTGTTTCAGTCGAGTCAGCATGCCGGCTTTTGAACGCACTTCTTTTAGTTGCCTGTAAAACGGCACATACTAAAAATTGACCGCGTAATTTACAAAAACCTTTTTATTTTGCTTTTCGATGTCCTTACAAATAAAAATCTATTTTATATAAATTGTGCTAAAATACGCTTTTGTTTATATTTCGGTAGCAAATCAAGTCGTCTTTAGCTTTTATACTTGAAAAGAGACACATTCCAATCATAACATCGGTGTAAAATTCCCGAATAATTTTGAGTCCGACCTACCGTTACATTTGTGTGACAGTACTAGTCTACAAATGATACTCCTTCATGTAAGAGAAATTGCGCATACCACTGGGCCACTGATAAGGTATTGTATAGTTCTCATTAACTTTGCAAGGCATATGGACTATGTTGTTTCCTGCATAAACAGTCTTGACAAACGGACAGATGTGATGCTGCTTGAATGAACTTATCAAGGCCTTAAAAGATTCGCGACCACCAACTTTTAAAACCAAAATGCCTATCTTCAATTATGAATTTTGACAGAGACTCGATATTCTACAAAACGGGTGCCAGAAGGCCCATTTTCGATCGCACTTTTATAAAATACATTTGATTTTACAAATGAACACGAGTTTAATTGAAAAAATACCCACTGATTCTATAGTGACTATTAGCGGATGCGGTCTTTGTAAGCCGCCAAAAGTGAATGCATTCGAAAGCAGAAATATTGTAGCAGGTGAAATGCCTCGAGACTACGCTGTAAAACACTATATCTTACTTAGTCTGGAATATACTGCATAATTTCAGTTGAAATTTTGTGAGATAAGTAACCTGCTTTATTTTCCTTAAGGGAGATATCGACTGGGAATTCTCAGTTTTTAAATATTTGTCATCAACTACGACTTATTTTTGAGACATTTCAGACGTCTTGTATGCTTTCCACAACTTCATTTACATATCAGGTCCACTTTCGCAGAAAACTGCAGCATTTAAGTATGCCTCAAGTTTTCTGCTTGTTTAGTACAGAGTTTGAATATAGGGCTATTTAGTTTAGTGTGTATTGCTCTTGATCCCCGGCAGTGGTTGAAATTCCACTTACGTAATTAATTATATTGTAAGGCAGACACGGACATGGTGGTCTAATTTCTACGCGCATCTTGGGTGCTTTAGGACCCAAAAGATCACACGATGCTGAATCCCTGTTTTGCCATGATTTCTGTAAGTGGTATGAGCTGGAAGTAAACACCAGCGTATTGTCTATCGAGATTGAGAATTGAAAAAGAGTTTCAATTAACAGTCTTACTAAAAGAGTCAACCTATCTTGGTCTGACTTGACCATAACTGGTCCTGTTACAAGAGTGAATCTAAAATGTGCTTCACTGTATTCGGCATTCAAAAAACGGTTTTCGTGCCCAAAACTAAAAAAGAAACTTCCTTTTGAACGCTTTTTGTCCGTTACTGCTCTCATCTCCTGAAATAACATAGAACGACTGCCTCTATTTGTTTTCTATTGACGTACCGGCGTTTATTTTGCTACTTTGTGTCTCCAGGTCTGCCGTGGCCTTTACAGATTCAGCGTAGTCTTGAAGATAAAAAAGCAGATCCTACTGTTCCTTACAAATTTGATAACAGGCGCATGTAGTTTAATCTAATTGCAACAAAATGGACTACCGCTTACTTATACAGATCAGTACGATATAATATTTACGGCATCTCAAACTTAAAGTTTGTTTGGCCTTCTATGAGTATCAGTCTTTACAATCTCTTCCACCATTCCACTCGACATGCTAGATGAATCTAGAGAGGATACCGCTGGATCGCAAGCGAAGTTTACGTCCCCACCTCTTTACTGGATATTTACGTTTTTGCTCTTGCAAATGGCATTGTCTGAACTGTAAGTAAAACGCTGTCATTGCATTCTTCGATGCATCGTGCGAAAGCTTTGACAGAACTCTGTAACACTGCTTCTTACAAGAAGCGCAGAAGCAGATGTCGTGGGTCGTACAACATCTCGCCTCTTCCAAAGCAAGTGAATAAAAACATGCGACTCTTATAATTTCCTTCAGTATGATTTGCCTTTTTCAATTAACATTTTCCTCTATTTCAGACCACTGGGATCTACTCAAGTCACATCTGCCAGCCCCCAGAATGATATGCAGCATTCTTCTTGGGCAATATCGTGACAGAAGATGGCGCAGGATATTCCCCCTTCCTGTAACTTAAGGATATTGCCTCGTGCGAACCAATGGCATTGTAAAAAACCCTTTACTTTAAGACGAGGATGAAGTGGAACCAAATGCAGTTATCCAGAAAAGCTCACCAAGGTCAATCATCCAAAACTGAGAAATATAGCAGCTTTGCCGAGTAAATTTTGGGGATCGTTCCTGGCAGGGAAAGCGTTCCATGATTAGACGCTCTCATGCCCAAAGGTGGCAGAGCTTACAATCCACCCTGCAATGATAGTAGCATTAAAGAGGGATGACAATAAAAGTCCCGCTTCCTTTCCAATTTGCCATAAATCTTCCTTTTGCCCAAAGGCACCGTAAGTTAACGCTGCATAGTTGCAGCATGCGGAGGGTATGGGGACAGCGCACGCCCAAACCGTGTGACTGTCCTTTAAAGTAATAAAGATTAATTATGTGAGTTTGCAGTACTCAGCTACATGAAATCCCGTCCCGAGTAGCATTCTAGTTTAATATATGATTTCATTCTTCCGAATGTGTGAATCACAATTCGGAAAGTATTTTTTTGTGATAATGACGACAGAATGAAGTTCTTCGAAGTAGTTTTATACATTTCTCCGGAAACGGCGTAAATAGCTATAACTCGTGATGCTGATTTTCCAATGGGACATTTTCTAGCTCTCCGTTTTACAGAATTGTGCACCTTACTCTTTCGAGAATCTTTAAATGCACGTATTTCGATTTTGGAACCCGCGTTCGGATACGTCTTACGAAGACTGCAGAATGCATTTCCTGTATTTTATCTACGGGAAACTCGTGTACTTGACCAATATATCGACTTTCCTAAACTCTTGTTTTTTTAGACAATTTTCCCCTGATTGAGCAGTTGGTACACAACACAATTTGTAAATGATTATCAGAAATCTTCAAAAGATGTAATGGCCGTAAATACTTTAAGAAAAAAACGCTCTCATCATCTGCCATCAAGCAAAAATTAGATTCAGTTTTATACTAAATGATTATAAGAAAAATCGTTCTGAGCAAAATCTTAAACAATTATGCCAACAATTTTTTAATCACCGATAGCCAGTGAGAAATAATTACTAAGTTAATGATTGCTCCTGAGCTGTCGATTACTTCATTTGCTGAGGAAAATCTCACGTAAATGTTGAAAGTTTCTTGGAAAAGTCATACTCCATCTAAAAGCATATCTAAAGAGTCGGCCAAGTTCAGCATTATTTCGGGATTCAGATACGCTCTTTAAGAGCACTATCAAATTATTACTACATAAAACCTAAGAACAACTTTCGTTAGACCGAAAGTTCGAATCTGATAACGTGATCCAGGAGAAATTTATCCCAACTGACAAACCCTGTTTGAGGTGGGTTACGTATGCTCCATCTTTTATAACTTCACAAAAGTAAACTTAAATACTACCCATGTCCACAACTTGTTGAAATTTGCTTTGTCTTATGGTTGAGCATTGACCTAATGATGAACAGTGAAACCTTGCGCTAGTACTTTTCTGACAGAAGATTTGGTCAAACACAACGTGCTCGCCAAAAACCCGCAAAACTGCGATTTCACTTATTGACGTATGTCGAAAGCAGAGAGAAATTCTGAGATTATGGCTCCATTTGACAGTCCAGGTTTACTGATAAGTATCAGTGTTATCGTTAGACCATATCGGTGGATGAAAAAGGCAAAGCGTTATAGAGTAATCTTATACTTCTATTCTTTTTTAAAATTAGACGGAAATGTCATATGACCCTAAAACGGCATGTCTCAGAGACTTAACCGCATGTCGTGCACTGAGTAATTTCTGAAATTATCCGCTTCATTTATATATGAAAGATGGGTGATCACCGATCGGGTTACGGAACGTGCTTGTTCTGTTGCGCCTTGGGGCTCATACTAGAATCCTCGCAGTCAGTCGCACAGCGGCGATCAGTAGAGGTAAATATGATAGTACCGATATTGATAAGGGAGACCGAATTGGCCATTTCTGGCTTACTGGCTGTCATCAGCCAGCCATACACAACCCCAAGTGTAGATCACTAGGGATTCGAACGCGGGATTTCTGGCCACGACAGGAAAACGAGCCCGTGGGCCAATAGTAGATGGTCAAATTCCCGGACCAAATATTCCGGGTTCGAATCCCTAGTGATACACACTTGAGGTTGGGCTGATGAAGGCTGATAAGCCAGAAATGGCCATCCCGGCCTCCCAAGTCTTTGTCTGTACTATCTCATGTATATGTATATATGGATATAGGCAAAAATGCTGACCCCAGGCGAGGGAAGTGATCGAGGCCTGGAAATCGGACACGAACTCTATCAACCGAAGTATCGATTTGCCAGCGCCATACGAGGCCGTCAGGCACCATCTACGCACGAGAGGGGGACCAACGAGAAGCGAACGGGACGAACCTATCGGGTGAGAGTGCAGATTGCCTATTTAAACCCTGTATTTCTCACTTAGCCTATCTCCGAAGATGTGCTCGAGCATGAACACGAAACGTCAGATGAATAAACCTTCTTCCACAGAGATCGCCTCATCCTCCTCTTCCATATATATATATATATATATATATATATATATATATATATATATTGCTAATAGAAGCGAAGATGCGCGTCCCCGGACATAAATCAGAAGAAAAGGCGATCTCGGGAACCATAGTTTTACTGTCCTGACGTTTCAAAAGCATACAAGCTTCCATCGTCGGAGGTGAGTGTGAGGGCTGACACCAGCATCGTGATTCTACCAGCAGACAAAGGGCGCTCCACAGTTGTGATGGATAAGGCAGACTACATTCAGAAAGCCAATGCCCTACTGGAGGACCGACAGGCGTACCTACCATGCAACGATGAACCGATGAGGAAGCTGGTGACGCAACTGGATAAGACCCTCGCCGACATGCAAACCAGCAAGGCAATAGATAAATCGGTACGACTGGCCATTAAGCCAGTAGACGCGGCCGCACCACGCTTTTACGGACTGCCAAAGGTACACAAAGCCGGGGTGCCCCTCCGGCCAATCGTATCATTGCGCGGCGCACCTACATTCAATTTGGCTAAATGGATGTTCCGAAACCTGAGGTCTCTCACCTCGGACGCGGGCACGACGGTCTGTTCAGCGACTCAGTTCCTGGAGCGGATCAAGGGGATGAGACTTACCGAAGACGAGGTCATGGTGTCATTCGACGTCACCTCTCTTTTCACTTCGATTCCGCAAGACCTGGCAGTCGAAACGGTCAGCGAGCTGCTCGAGAGTCAGTACGACGAGACGGGCGTGACGATAAAACGGAGACATCTCGTCCAATTGCTGAGATTCTGCCTGAAGACGTACTTTACCTTCGAAGGTACGACCTACGAGCAGGTCAAG
>CACRXP010000005.1:509194-531599 GCA_902702965.1 Spirometra erinaceieuropaei
AACCCGTTTCGACATGACTGTCACCCACCTATAAATACTGTGAGGCGCGATACCACACTCACCTCCGACGATGGAAGCTTGTATGCTTTTGAAACGTCAGGACAGTAAAACTATGGTTCCCGAGATCGCCTTTTCTTCTGATATATATATATATATATATATCGCGTTCGTCATCTCTCAAAGAAGACAAAGAAGAAGAGAGGACGAATTCATGGACCATATTGTATTCGAACTGACGTTTCGGAAACTTCCTCGTTTCCATCATCAGAGTAGCGTACTTGTTGCACCTGCCGGTCTTGAGTTGTTCAGTCTTGCCGCTTGCCTCGTATTGTAGCCGTGCTTGACGCACGAACTTTGACCTGCCTGTTTGCCGCTGACTGGTTTAGACCTCCACCGGGCTGACCGCCGACAGGCCTGCGTGACATCTGTTCACTTTGATGTCGGCGTAATTGCAGTCAAATCAAGGTGCTGGTTAGCCTCTCCCATGTCAGCCGGTGGACGCTTGTGTGTCGAGCACGGCTACAATACGAGGCAAGCGGCAAGACTGAACAACTCAAGACCGGAAGGTGCAACAAGTACGCTACTATGATGATGGAAACGAGGAAGTTTCCGAAACGTCAATTTGAATACAATATGGTCTGTAAATTCACCCTCTCTTCTTCTTCTTCTTCGTCTTCTTCGGGAAAGGATGAAGGCGATGCCATGTCTGAATCTGGAATCTTTACGTACATATATATGCTTCAAGGACGTCCTGGGCGCCAAGCACGAAACGCGCCGGCAAAAGTGGAGATGCCGGAGGACGCAATGAACTCAGCTTAAGTATCAAAATATCGCAAGTTTAACCATAAAACCTAGCTGTTTATTACAGCTCCGGTTTTACCTTTTCATTACAGCAGCTTCTGGCTACATAGTGAATGAGGGTGTTTGAGCCGAATATAAGTCTATACGCACTTTGCTAGAGCCACTTTAGTCAACATGTAATTGAGACTCGGCGAAGAAGCCTGTCGGCACCCGATCTACTGCTCTTAACAGAGACGTTGGTAAATGTTTGGATGGCCGAGCTACCAGCTGCATTTGTGCACTCAGGATGCGCGGTAGCAATTGCTGGAAGTGCTACGTAGTTTTCACTTGCGTAACGTAAGACGTTCCCTCTGATTTGACAACCTGATCTCTCAGTAAGCTTTCCATGTCAACGTCTAAAATACGGTAAATCACATGGGTGAACAGTAGGTTTTTTAGAACACACTTTTGTTAGAGCTTTCACCTGTAGTGCAGTCTTTCTCAAATCGTTTTATGATTAATAAAAAAGTCCCATAGAATGGAGATTATTAACTTTCACAATCGAACTTGAAACTCTTAGAAAAAAGGGTAAAAATGAAAAATAAACTATAAATACTTTATCACAAAACAAGTGTGGTGTACGTATTCCTCGGCATACGAGACAGAGGACTTTTCAACTTTCAAGCTAGTCTCTTTCGACAACGAGCAAAAACTTGTCAGATAAAAAACCGTCAATCAAGATATGCTTTAGTCATTTAGCCATTATATTAGTGTACGAGTAAATGATTTATATCCCCAAAGAGGAATAGACTAACGTTATCTATGGTATCCCGTGCGCCAATTGTCCCTGCGTATATGTTGGTCATACAAACTAACTATCCGTCGCCGTGACCCACTGTCCCTCGTCTTTGCCCACACACTCCAGTGCGACCAACGCTTCAATTGGAATGCACCGCGGACATCGCCACGGCCAGCAGAAAACGGGCGAACGAATTCCTAGAGGCATGGCACTCTAACGCGGACAGCATCAACCGCCACGTTGACCTAGACGCCTAAGATCACGCCTCAATAAGCCGAGATCCACGCCGCATCAGCGGCCACTAATCCAGGCACCCGCAGTTTCGCCAACCTACCAATCCCCCCCCTCCAACACGGGGAGCCGTAACTATTCTCTCCCTTCCCCCTTCCTCCCCTCCCGGCCAGAACCCAGCATGACCCCCTGCCCGCATCCCTCCTCACACGCTAATGGTCCGCCCGTCAATGTTTGTCCTGTTGCGTCTACTAGTCTAATGTGATTGTCTCACTCCCTCTTTTATCTTCAATTCGTCTGACGACGGGTTGCTGTCATCAATTCGAAATACACGAGTAGAACTCGATTTTTTCCAAAGAACCTCTTCTTTTTTCCTTATATTAGTCTTTGTTGAAACATACGCTGTACATCGCATTTGTCCCTAGCGCTTCATGCCCTCTGCCGAGTAGGGGTGAACAAAAAGTTAATACAGACGGTTTTGCTGGAAGATATTTTAAATGGTTTGCGTGGGCGCGTGGATAGACTGCCAGCAGGCATGCAGCGTCAAAAACTATCTGATGTTTTTGTAAACAAGGTGGATCGAGAGTGCGTGACTTTCTGAAATAATGAGTCGGACTGGCCTCTTTCCTACTCCAAAAGCATGAATAGGGTCATCAATCATCAAGGCAGTGGACACCGTGAAAATATACTCTTCTGCAGGCAATCACTTATGTATTTGTGAAATGCTGTGGTTCATGGAAAACGTGTTGAATCTCAGACCGCCCATATAAGATATTTAATACATTTGAATAAGCCAAGTATCTAAATTAGATTCGGATAATGTGAGAAAATGAAGATATGTCCTTTTTATTCCCTTGTGTTTGTTGCCTTAAAAGACCCTCAGTATATTAGCGTTAGATTTGTTGTTTAAATAATACTTGTACCCTTCCTGTGGACACTGAAAGAAACTAGGTAAACAGGTTCTGGGAGGTTGTCCGCACCCTGCGGTACAAGTACCTCAAGATGTGA
Organism: Spirometra erinaceieuropaei; assembly: GCA_902702965.1. NCBI lineage: Eukaryota > Metazoa > Platyhelminthes > Cestoda > Diphyllobothriidea > Diphyllobothriidae > Spirometra > Spirometra erinaceieuropaei. Next base: position 512,013 of record CACRXP010000005.1, read on the forward strand.
ACAGTTATCAAGACAACAGTATCTGTTTTATGTTCTAATTTGCCATCAAAGCACCGGCTTGGCCTGCCTGCCTTCTACCCAGTCGGCTTATCTCCCCACAATTTCACTTCAACTTCCCTTCCCCGTGGAGACATTGCCGCATTGTGATAAAGCCGCATCGGCGGCAGAATCGGCATGCTTTCTTCTTCCTCCTCCTCATGTTCATGCGGTGCATGCGCACGACGGCGATTGCGTGAGCCCATGTCCGCAAGGAGGACCTGCTCACCCCTCCCTTTGATGTTCTGCATTCTGCAAACCGGCGTCGTTGATGTCAATTACGTCCCGGTACATTGTTCCCACTCCGCCTGTTTCATCCTGCCTCTTTCTTCACTCATTTTCGACCATTCTTTTGCCACTCATCTGTGTACACACACACACACAATGTTGCTAAGATGAAGTGAACCAGGGAATGACTTGCTGTGGCTTTTTTTTATTCTGTTTTGTGCACGACATGTGAGTAATTGAGGCAGGCATGGTGGATACACGCGCAGGCGATGACTGCCTCTGAAAAGGATCTGTAAAGGATAGCACGCGAAAGCATTCAGCAATGGCATTCTAAAGTTAGGCGTCTTGCAAAGTTCAGGGAAGATAAAAAATATAAAAAGGTATTTAAATTTATGCTCACATCAGGAATAGTTTTCGTTAGTTTCTGCAATATGGATTACCTTATGCTGACACGAAATCTTAAAGGATCCCCTTTCGCTTCAGCATATCGAACTAGGTGTTGCAGCCTATAACCTCCCCGGGATCTTTTCGCTTTAAAATGTTGGTATTTTCAGTGCTTTTGTGCACGACATGTGAGTAATTGAGGGAGGCATGGTGAATAGATGGGCAGGCGAGGACTGCCTCTGAAAATGATCTGTATAGGATAGCACGCACAAGTATTCATTCTAAAGTTATGCGCCTTGCACAGTTCAGGGAAGACAGAAATTATAAAATGGTATTTCCATTTATGCTCACATCACGAATCGTTTTTTTTTAGTTTCTGCGGTGTGAATTACCTGAAACTGACAAGAAATCTTAAAGGACCCCTTTCGCTGCAGTATATCCAAAGAGGGGCTGTAGCTAATAGCCCCCCCCTCGCGGGATGTTTTTGGTTTAAAATATCGGCATTTTCAGTGCTTTCCTCTCATCTATACTATGCTATGTCGAGATTTCTCAGGAACATATCCGTCTCACGCATAAATCTAGGTAGTACTGACAGGGCATTGTAGCGCTGACTACAAAGAACTAAACAGTGAGTTCACGGCTAGAAATAAGAGTCCCACAACAACAGATGAGGAAATGTTTAAGACAGATGAAAGGTATAGAAAAGTCTGAGAATACCCCTTCATAACTTTTTCGTACATTTTTTCAGTCAACCATACTGCGGAACAACTGATACGTGGCAATTGATTCTTCCGAAGACTGCATCTGCCTCATAGGAGAGTGAACAAGATGGCCAAGGAAGTGAAAGTCTGCACTATTGCAGACTTTGAGTGTAAACCCTGTACTTATGTGAAGGGGGCTCAAGACTCGACGGCACCTGGATAAAACCTCTGCAGACAACTTTATTGCGACTTAATGGATATGATGTCGGGCAGCGAACTAAAACCGGCAGGGCAACGGACTCGTGGCCCGGTGGGTAGAGGCGTGGACTTGTAAGCCAACAGGTCGCGAGTTCGAAGCTCGGGTGTTCCACACTTCGGGCTTGGGTATGGCTGGCTGACGACGGCTAACAAGCCAGAAATGGCCATTCCAGTCTCCCTTGTCTTTGTCGGTAATGCCATTCTGCCTGTAAAGCTGATCTGCCTTGAGAACTTGAGTAAAAATGTTAGAAGTGGTCCATGGGTGACAGTATGAGTGCATATCCTGTGAGAAATGAGCGCTAGATGTCACTTTGAGTCCAAAAATTTCATCCAAGATTCACGCACATTAACGGCAAAATACAGCGATACTGATCTGTTATCAGAAGACCCGGTCATAATGGTCAGTCAGAGGTACACAGTCCGACAGTTAAAAAAACGTAAGAGATTTGCACAGCCCTTATTGAAAAGAATGTTAACATCAAGGACAGATATAACGAATATCGCCTAAAAAAGAAACAGTCATTTGACTTCAGATATCTGCGATTAGTGCTGAATACTCAACAATAGGCTGCGCCTGGACCAAATGTTTGCCTCTAGTTTGAAAGAGGGAATAACTGTCCGCCCATCGCATCGGTTTTTTAAATTAATTTATTAATGAATGCTTTGCGCGTATTATTATTCCTATCGCTCCTGAACCATTTGGGGAGCATTTTATTTTAAGGGGCAATAGGAGGCATACTAAGGAAACTCAACCACCTATTTCTTAACACTGTAAAAGATTTTTAGTTGCGTTACAAGCTCTTGGAGTTTTGGCTGCTTCTCTATCTGTTTTCTAAAATGCCTACGACAAAAATGCGACTCTAAACGTTTGTACAATAAGATATGCATGTCGGAAATCAGACCCCCAAAACAACGCAAATTTTGAATAAGCAAATTTGTTGAGGCTTCTTGAGAACATGTCCGTCTCTCCTGTGGGGCTAGGTAGTTTTGGCGGAGCATCTGAACGCTGGTTACATAGAGCTTAATCATAGTTGCACGGTTGGGAACACCAGTCACACAACTGCAAGTTCGAAATTCTCGAGACGGGTAGAGAAATATTGAAAACCTGACACTGATTCTTCATAACTTTTTCACACACTGTCCAACCAGCCATACTCCTGTACGACTGGTGCGGGTTACTTAACTTTCCCGAAGATTTCATCCATTTTGAAAGATGGAGAACGCGATATCCACGGGGCATAAAGTCTGCTCTAACTGGAGCTGTGAGCCTAAGCCGTATAATAAGGCAACGGCGATTGAGGACTCAGCAATATCCAGCAGAGATCATTATTGTGAGTCAACAGACATGTTCTGGGACAGAAAACTAAGACGGATCTGCGTTGCAGACACGGGCCATTGCACGCGACAGGTCGGTGCCATGACTATGTGGTGGCAGATTTAATGGAAAGGACTCATGCTTTCTGAGTGATTTAAGTTATTAGACTAAATGGCTCCAATTTCGAACCAGTCCTTTTTGAAAGAAAAACACCACTGATGGCTCCAATTATTAACTTTGCTGTTAAATTTGTTTGACTCGCAAACCACGCACCGGTTATTACTTTATATATAAGTATATTATCATTCGAGGTCCTCAGGCAATTATTTTTCAAAATAACACAAGCTGTGGGGTTCCTTGGACATATTCTTGAACTTCCGACTAGAGGCCAGTTTACCGTAAACGACGCTTCACTTGAATGTTATGAGTTAAAGAGGAGGTTCCAAGAGGAAACTTACTGCTATTCCTAGAATAGCGTCACTTTTACCGCAGAAAAAATCGTGATTTCAGTTAAGAGTTCCTAAGTCATACACAAATACAGAGCTAAGATGGGAGGTTCAACTTCATTTCCCCAGCCCCCGAAGCCTTTATAGTGAAACGTATCCAGCAAACGACTCAGCCGGACAACACTGGAAACTCACATTTTTTCCAGCATCCCAGTATTTCATATAGAAGCTGTGTCCACTTGAATGCATTCATCGTCAACATAGACTTCTTAGGTTAACATACTTGCTGCCCTAGCCACTTCGATGCTTGACCTTAAAATGTGCTGTTCATTAAAAATTCAGGCAAAATCCCATGAGCCTAGTTATCTACACCTATGGCTAACATGTGTACCGTTCTTTTTTTCTCAAGTGAGACTGTCTTGGTTCTAAGACTGCTCCTTGTGAATATTCAAGTAAATATTTGCCAGGCACGCACACAGGTAAGTTTGCGAATAGCAATTTTGAACTAGTAAGAGTATCTTTCAAAATTACGATCATAAATTTTGTCATCAGGTGATAAACTCCCATGGAAGGTTTGAAGAATAAGAAAACGAATTTCCCTTTACGATTCTCTATATTTCAACGTACTTACTTAAATTTAGTATTTTTTGCTCCTCCCCTGAATACCTGACCCATAAACTTGAAAAACTAGAGTTCTATGCAAAAAACCTATATCGTCTCTCTATAATTCGTTTTTTCTGAGGCAATGTTTTGGACTTACTTGACTGTAAACAAAGAATAAATCGCGATTTCGGACAACATTTCCTAAGTCATACATGGATACAGAGCTGGACTGGAGAGTGTGTAATTCACAACAGTCTGAACAATACTGATGACACAGCAAGGTTGATGCCATTGCTAAAAGTCGATTCCACCCACAAAACTCAGAATGGTGGCCCTACAAAACCATGGAAATCAAATTACAAAAATTGCAGCGTCTTATGAAAGGAAAATTAATCTCAGGGGTTCTTGAAAGATCCCTGAAACAGCATGCATTCACAATTGCAAAGTTATATGTACCTCTTGCGATTCACAAAACGGATATTCCACAGCAACTGATAGTCTCCTAAATCAGTGCACCAAACTACAAGATATTTAACCTGTTACTTCATCAACTTTATCCACTTACAAGGCACTCCGACAATTCCTTTGAAGATGCGAATGCGTTCCTGGAGTGCATAAACGGAGTGAGAGTTGTGGCTGCCGAGATAATGGTTTAATTCGATGAAATCTTGCTTTTCACCTCTATTCCGCTATATTTGGCTAAACGCTGAACCACAGAACTATATGAGATCTACGCCACTGATGTACTTGCAGAAACATTACTCCGACTACTAGATCTCTGTCTTGAAACCAACTTCTTCGCCAGACGATTCTATCTCAACTGTGAGAAGTTCGTAGGCTTTCATGCATACTCGACATTCTATCGGAAATACATAATCCAAAAACAAGCCTTTATCTCTTTTCCTACACCTAACCCGAAATTATAGCCGAGCTATATAGATGCCAAATTTGTCATCGTCAATAAAAACCAGTTGCATCTGCTCGACATGAATCGTGACTTCACATTTCCAGGAAGTACGTTTACTTTTCAAACGGAGATTGATGGACAACCTACATTTCCGGATGTCTTTTTACATCGAAAAACTGATGGATTAGTTCACACATCATTTTACCGCAAAGAAACCGATTCAGAAGTCATCCTACATTGTGAGAGCAATCACATCTTTCACAAAAGGAGGTCTGTCTACAACCTTATAAATCAGGCCAAAGCACACCGCTCTGCTAAAGGAAGTTTGCAAGCAGAAATGAAATATCTCTTCAAGTCAAATTCCCGCAACTGGTGCCCCAATGACTTTGTGCGTCCATGCATGAGACGATTAGAGTTCAAACAAAAAGGTATTTTCAACACTACGGCCGCACTGACACCAAAATGCTCACTTAGCGAACTCTCCCTTGCGTGAAAAATGTGTCTGAGCCCGTTGAAAGACAGATGAAAAAAACCGGACAAAAGGAGTACACCAACCTTAAACTACCCGGCGCACATAGCCTGTAAACCCAGCGGACAGGATTAACTACCTCATAAGAAAGGGTGTTGTCTACAAAATCCCAGGTGTCAGTTGTGGTGGCGTCTATGGTGGTCGAACTGGAAACTTCCTCCCAACCCGTATACACAAACATCTGTTAACGGTAAGGAGACGAGATCATCGATTCCAGGTGACCATTTATACTCCACCTGCTAGACACGAATTTACGTGGAAGGGCATTCGAAACCTTGACGTCCGCCCGATGAGAAAATCGCGTGATTTCCAGGTGGTGATGCACTCAGATAAGGCATCCATCAAGTGACATATCGATTTAAATTCAAAGAATAAGTGTCCAAAGGAAAAATCGAGGCGAATACAGCCAAAATGTACTTTCCGAGCATTGGTTCAGGCTTCGGCCAACCGCTGAATCACTTGATAGACGCGGTTAAGCACTTAACTGTTTTCGTACACAATCCAAAAGACTGGGGACGAGCGGGGAAACCAGCCTCTGAAATTTAGGCAATGGGAGGTCATTTAGTTCCCAAATAGTTCCAGCTACTTCTAATTATACTTCTATGAGATGTCCATGTTCCAGTATATGTGTATACATGGTAGAGGGGCGCTCATTGATCGTTCTTACGTGATTCACTCGTTCCGTTGGGCTCTGCGTGGAGCCCAATCAGCAGCCGCACAGTGGCTTATGATATAGGTAATAACATTCTGCCTATATGTATAACTATATGTGCTGGAAGATGAACATCCCGAGAAATATAATTCGAATAAAAATGGGTTCTCTAGGAACAAACGGTATTTCGTAAATTGTCGACGTTGTTTCCCCAGGCCGTCGTCAGACGCGTACAAAGTGTGAACAACGTTAGCCAATGAAACATAGATTGATGCTCCAACTGTTCATAACTTTACTCTAAGAGGGCTAAGCCACTTTTTAAAGCCAGACTTCCTGGAAGCCAGCGATAGTTTGTTCATTCGTGATTTGACGGTCATATTCTTCTTACATTTATGTTACTGTGAATGTGAAAATATAGCAGTGACAGGGTATAGGATCTCCAATTAACTTGCAATAGTCTATGGATCGTGTCATACGTTGAATTGTGGTAAAGGGGTTTTACCGGTGGGGCAGCGCACAGGACGGAGAGCAAGAAGACAGAAAATAAATAAATTTCCTCAAATTTTTACATGCTAGGATTGAAAAGTCAATTTGGCAAGCATTTGTTTTCCGTAACTTGTCATTAGGTCAAAACAGTTACATAGGAATTGAAAGTATGCGAAGTGCACAGGGTTTATAAGTGACTCAGGCGCTATAAACACTCATCGTTCCCACCCCACCCGCATGGTGAGGTCGTCGTGTTACAGTCATTGGGACAAGGAGGGGGATGAAGGGGGGGGGGGTGACGTAGGCAGTGAGTGATGTTTATAAGTCGAGTACGCTGAGCACACATCACTGCCACCAGGGGGTTGGGCGGCGTGCAGTCGTCATCTGTGGTCGGCGTTGGCCACGGAAGACAGAGCGCCTGCGTCGACGTCTACTGACAACATAGCATTGGATTGTCTAGCCGTATAGCCACTGCCTCGGCCGTAGCTAGCACCCGTTGGCGTAGGCCTCTGGAGAAGCTTGCTGATGTCCGGCGGACAACCTGAAAGGCTTTTTGGGCATCGACTCGGTGATTCGTATTGACCGGATGTGCGAGAATAGAACTCGAAATCGATTTGCTTTCACCTCTGCCTAACCAGGCCGGTATGTGTTAACGTACTCTCTTTTCCAGGAGCCTCGTTGTACGGCCAATGTATCCCGCTCCACAGAAGCATGTGAACGAGTAAATACACATAGGTGTGTCCTGCAATGGTACTCGGTCTTTACCTCACAAGCGTAGGAGGGGAGAGTTCGTGAAAGATACGTGTAAATTCACCGCGGGAAAAGCGCTAGTGATCGCTGTCTTCAGACGTCTTCTTACTAGGTCTCTTGCTGCGTCCCCTTGAAAAGGTAGTCTTATAACTAAGTTTTTCTTTTCTGCAGTTTCTGTGGTGGACTTTGCAGTGCACTCGAGCATTTCTGCTGAACCTCTTATTGCACGCTGGCATTTGGTAAAGAGAGCGTGCGTGATAATTAAAAAATAAACCAAAAAGCAATTGTCAAAAGATAATAGACTTCCAATAAAGCGCCATTGGTAAGTTTACATGTAGTCAGAAATGGAAGGAAATTTCATACAATGAGAACGGTAAAAAAAATAAGTGATGTTTACAGTCCCACTGAATTTAGGGTATATTTTTGGAATTGTCAGCTGCTTGGAGCTCCTTCACCCTATCGTTGCCGAAAGTAATATCGCAGAGCGGTGGAGAAATGTGCATTTTACCCATTACAATCGGTACCGTCTCATCCAATCTTGAATGTACGATTTGCACTCGGTATTGAGGCTCACTGTATTGTCAACGCAGGACGCTTTCGTCCAAAGTTCTGTGCGTAGGGGTTGTTCATTTTGATTGCAAACGCGCCCAGACACCCCTACAATCCGCCAATGACCTTGACTAGCTGACGCACACGCGTTGCAGAAATTCAGCCGCCCATATATCATGTTTAGAAATGTGCGTGGACGGGGACACAAGGTCCCGGAACTCGCTCCGGCAAAATCATATAAACAGCAGACCACCCAGACGCTCTCTCTCTCAGGCATGACGTAACACTATCAGCATTCAGCTTAACCTCACCATCGGCTACTGCCGTGCGAGACAGTGGCTCAGGGTTCCATACCAGATACACCTCTTATTCTGTTGGCTTCCGGTTTCTCCTACTCACCGGAACTTGGTCTGCTGTTTGTGGTACACCCATTGCCATAAAACGCTATAGTATCTCACAGAACAACAGCTAGGAACAGCGAAGTCAAATTTGGACTTTGAAGATTTAATGCCAACACTATCTGATGTCCTATCCTCCCTGAACATGGATCGTCGGGGGGTCGTACAACAGGAAGCTAAGGTCCGACTCCTTATATCTGCTGCTGTAGGGGCCTTTGCATTCGTTCTGGCCCTTCGTATAACCTCTTATCTTTGGATAACGTATCAGGGTGTTTGGAGAAATAATTTGAAGTAAAAATCGTAAGTGAATCAGCTTTAGAAATGTTTTCACCTTTGTGGGCTGATGTGGCTTTATCGGAAGTTAAAAGGTGGCCTGAACAACACGAATTTCTACATTAAGTTGTCCATTCAGGAAAGAATGAACGCGGCTAGGTTAATGAAATTGATTTCACAACGTGTGGTTGGTAAAAGTACGCATTTGAACCACGTATTCCTGTCTTCAACTAACAAATGTTGGTATTTCATCGTCACTAATGCAACACCTTTGACTTGGGAACATGTTGTAAAAGTCCGCAAATAGTAAATATGCTTTGGAGAAAGTTTGCGCATATATCCGCATACCCCTTGTAAAAAGTTTCTCTTCCGTGGGCTGTTAATATATTTGGTCAGCGTCAACAGCCAACAGTATGTTAAGGTCTGGACCACTGCCCAGGGAATATGTATATCTGTCTTCATTCAATTGTACTTAAGAATAAAACTTTGAGTAATCCTGTCACCACAATTTTCGATGACCTATATAACCGTCGTGTATTCCAAGCAGCACAATGGACAGCAGCTGCTTTCTCCATAAATTTTGACTCGTTTCTAAGATTATTGCTTGTCAACTCTCTATGAAGGCTGAAAAATACGGTTAGAACCGAAGCAGACAAAGATTTGTCCTGTATGAGGTGATACAGATAGGGCGTGCTGCATCGCTAGTTATGTCCAAGTAAGGGAGACCGAGAAAATTCGTGCTTCGTACGCATTCACACTCGTGAATACAAATAACTAATTTACAAGCTAGGAGGCAGCGCTACCACGAAGGTTTGAAAAAGGACCAACCCCCTGGCCTTTGAGAAAAACAAGGCTTCGGAAAGATGTGGCAAGTACCCCTAGAACGGGCCGCGCGGTAGATGCGTTGGGCCAACAGGGAGTTCGGTAGACGTCATCTGGAATTCGCACACATAACAAATGCCGGCAGTCGGGGTGAGGTGAAAGGCCCAGTTGAAGTCTCACATCACGCAACTTGGGATCCCCGTCGACCCCCAAAGTTTTTGTCGCTTAAAACCCCAGTCAAGTGTTTGTTATGGATTAGAGGGTGTAGTGGCACGTCTAGGTGCGCGTTTACGCCGTGCCGGCCACGTGCGGCCTCTCCCGCCCATCCCCCCCGTCTTCTTGACTTGGTTGTGACACCGGGTCCAGATGGGGGAGGAGGAGATGTGAAAATCTACTATAAATGAAATTACACGCAAGTCACCGTCCCTGCTTTCACCCAGCTGTGGAGGCCATTACGTACATTGTTGAAGTCGACGGTCAAACTTCCGGTTTGGAGAGCGGACATGGGAGTAAGAATCTCCGTAAAACAGGTGTTCCTCAGCTAAATTTCAGGATTAAAGTTAGGGTTCGGGATAAAGCTGGGGTGGGGTTAAAGGTTGCGGTTGAGATCTGGGTTGGGGTTAGTGTTAGGTCGAAGACTAGGTACTTTTCCTGGAATTAAGCTAAAGGTAACTAGTGTCATTGGGGCATCCTATTCTCATGCCCTAACAGGACGAAAAATATGGCCGAACGTTGAATGAATCCTTCTGTTCTCAATACTACTTTCCAGCTTATGGAACACATTTGGCCTGTCCGCCATTATTTAAAATTACTGACGTTTGTGATCTCTCTCCTGGACGCGTTTCTGGTTTGTTTTCCTGTGGTAAACTCCGCGGATTTCACGGCTCCGGATATTGTGTAGGCTGTCTTCTTGTTCCCGTAAGACCAAAACCAGCACCGTTCTTTAGAAAAACAGTGTGTATTTGGGCTTGATTTTGAAGGCTGAAAAGTTAACTTGTGAACTTCCATTGAGATGCGAAAGATTTGTCTTGTAGTTTTTAAACGTATCAGATAAAAATAAAAATTGTATGTTCCAGCGAATTTTTACTTTGCGAGATTTTTACGACTTTACAGTGAGTGTGGGCGTAATTCAATGGCTGAGGGGCCGGTTTCGTGACCCATCCCACATGCTTCATGATTCGTCTATTGTTCACAATTAAGAGTTCCGTTGGAAGTTCACGTTGGGAGTTCCGTTCGCGTACATTTGGAAGGAGCCATTGGGATTTTTTAGAGGAATCATGCTCGTCAGACCGGAAGGCTCGGGAAAACTGAAAACTTGGTGAAGTCTGAGAGCGTACATGGCCTGCTATTATTCTGCCCCCAAAATAGGCTGCAATTTAGAGAATCATGTTTCGAGAGGACGCAGTGTACTACGCACTCAGGTTGACCATTTGAAATCACGTGAATACCTCTTGTAAACTGCAGCCATTTTTAAACCAGAAACTTCAGAAACAGTATGGTAGATTTTGCCAATATCTCCCTCCCTCAGTTGCCAACTTTGTGTTATTTTTATACGCTGAGGACGATGATCAAGCAGTTGTCTTCGACTGCAGTATAATTTACACTACGTATAATTCCTTCCCGGGCGTTGAATGGAGCTTGCTTTGGCTCATCGCTAATAAAAGCTTGATTGCTGCTTATATTCATTGTACTGACAGCGGCCCCCTGCTTACAACATAAGTCGAGGCTGTTTTATTACTCCTTTAGCTCGCATTTACTTAGTGCATGCATCATCGATATCGTTTATCAATCTGTTTCAGTCTGAGAGAGAAATGATCCCTTAGACGGGTACGATGCATTCCTGACGGTTTGACAGTCTGGAAAGTAATGAGTTTTTTGTCTTCCACCATGATTATTGACGGTCGTTTGTACGTAATTACCAGAAAAGTGAGAGGGAAATGACTTAAGGCTTCAAAATCGTCCCGAAAACAATTATGTCCCATACCGACATGATCTCGGAACCCGAGTGTTATGGGTTCAAATAACGACAGCGATCTTTCTGTATTTTAGGCCCAGATTTGCATTATAAGTCATTTTGGTTGCATTTGCACTCCAATGCTCGTTAAACAAATGACCTGCTTTCAAAGTCTAATCGGGTTGGGCTTGAACTAAGTTAGCTGAAGGCAGAAAGACAGTTAGAAGTAGCATTCTAGTCACCCCGTCCCTGTCAAAACCTTTGTTAGTATTGTTTACTTGCTGATAGGTCGCCATCTGTTTGGGGTGCCAAAGCAAAAGGACAGCTACGTTATTTCGTTCCTTATTCAGAGCAGGTTAGTGAACGTACTCCAGTGTGGCTGTCAGCATTCCCAATGTCAGCTGAGAGGATGAGAACCACTAGATGCTGTAGTAGAGCACTTGACTCGAATGCCTGCCAAAAAATTGACGTTTACGAAAACCTTGGTTGGTTTGATTTACAGTCTGCGATATTGGTCGATGAAAGACCCAGGACCATTTAAATGGGATATTCCATTTTCACTCATTGGGTAGATGAAATTAAACATTTAAACGGACCGCTATGATAAAATTAGATTTCTGCTAATATTTTGGTCACAACTTCCGGAATTGCGTTTTAATTCGGCCTTCTGCGGAAACCACACTCGGCAAAAAGACTACTTAAGTAGCATACATTTTTCACGCTGATTTCCGGTGATCGCATAAATTCAAATGTTTCATGGGAACCATGCACATGATAGGTTTTCTTTTTGTCTTTTGTAGGAAATCACATTCTCTTTGCATTTTGCCCAAAAAGTATATATTTAAGTTTTGAAAAGTTTTCAACTTTGTGAAAAGTGACTACTTAGGTAGCATGCATTTTAACACTCATTTTTGATGGTCTTATAAACTTAAATATGTTTTCGAAGAAGCATGGAAAAAGATATTCTTTCTTTTATCCTGTGATGGAGAATCATGTCAACTTCACATGTGATACTCGAAGAAGGAGTATAATTATGTTTTAGAAAGTTTTCCCTGTCCCGAATAAGTTCGAGCCAAACCAGCTGTCGCATTAGCGTTTATCGATTTCAGTCTACTAGGTGTATGCCTTTCACGTGCAGAAAAGTATATATTCCTCTATTTCTTTAAAGTGATGCCACGCAGATTTCATAAAATTTCGCCATGGGTGAGAACTATGTTGTACATTTCATGAGGGGCATTGATAAACGGTCTTAGAAATCTCATGATTAAAAACTTCTTTAAAACCAAAAGATATCCTCTCTTAGGATATAAAATGCGACGACAGGACCACGTTTTATCGAAAGAGTACAAGAAAGCTTATTTGTGCGCATGTTTTTCATAAAATCTATTTGAATCTATAAGGCCACCGAAAATCAATGTGAAAAATGCATGCCACATAAGTAGCCATTTCTTACCGAACGTGGTTTCTGCATGAGGTCATAACGGAGTTCATTTGAAAGCCAACATGCTGTCAAGTCTGGAATACTAGAGGATTTTGCAGCATGATAATCGGTATTATAATCTCACCTAGGTAAGACTTCCTAAACGAAAACGCATTTCAGAATTGCTGTCAACATTTTATGAGATCAGCCGCTCGCTATATTTCTATGGTAATATTAAAAGACGATGTCAACGTCTAACTCATTACAGTCAGTTCGTCTCTACTTAGTATAATAATCTGTTATTATGGTCAGGAAAAAACGTTTCAACTGCAGTCATGTAGTAGACACGTCCGCATCTGGCAGTCTTTTGAGGAAATGCAAGGGAAACTGGAGGAGCGACTGTGCGCAACTAGAGTAAACCACCTCGTCTGAGATGGAAATCACTCTTTGTTTGTCTGCGCTGTCTGGCCCTAACTGAGTTATTACCAGTGCCCCGACGGTTCGGTATGAATTACGACGGAAGCTTAGATAGGACAAAATACTCACTTACCGCTCAACACATAAACATCTAGTTACCTAGATCAAAACCTGACAGAAATGTGTAGAAGTCGTTTTGGGACCGAAATTAGCCAATTTCTGGTTGCAAATACTCACCTCAGTGTGCCCTGCACTGCAGGCCGTCCTGCTACAGTGAAAGTTTATCCGCGAATTATCTAGAGGATCAGTTTGCTACCAGTCACACGCAACATCGACTAACTACAGCTGGCTTTGAAAAACCGCCGAGGGATTGTATTTGCCAAAAAATTATGGCGCTTCGGGTAATAGTTCCTTCCAAAGTCAGCGTGAGGCGATAAAATCTCCCCGACAGCTACCCGGTTTCCAACTATCTCCCAAAACCCATGGTCCGTAGAAAAATGCGAAGCCTACTAGAATAGCGTGGTTGTAAAACACCAAAATATGATTTTTTGCCATGTAACACTTAAGTCTTGACAGTGGAAAGTACGCAGCTTTGATCCCACAACCATGAAGCTGGGAGTTGATATGGTTTGAGCTGTCGTGGCTGAATGTCCATTTGGCATCATCTTCCATAACCAGCAGGGCTGCTGACCTAAACATGATGAACGTTGAATTCCCAATGTTCCACGAGGTGTCTTTGCTGTGGCAGTCTGTCATCTGCAAACATTCGTACCGGTACCCTCGTTAGTACAACTTTAACGACGTTGTGGTACGCCGGTCTTTGTTCTCTCTCTTAATTACAGAAAAATTACAGCATAACTGAATGTTCGAGCGGCGTCAGAAACTGAGTAGACCATCGACCTTTTCCCGTCTTATCTTATCGCTAACCAAAAACAAAAATTTGTGGCAGATTTCTGGCTGCATAACACGGATAATAGAATTCGTGCTAAATTATGCCGAACGCCGCGCACACTTTCGAATGAACCTATCATCTCTACGTTTATTCACAGATGTTTTTCAACGCTAGTTGCCAAATTGATAGGAATGTCGCCATTGCAGGGCCGACCGGTTTTCTCAAAAAAAACGACTGCTTGTCGGAATTTATGACGTCCAACTGCGCTAATCAATATTTCCCTGAATTTGAGTTATAACACCTACAAGTAACTCGAACTGTTTCGAACAATAATAGCAATTACAGAAAATTTTACTGTTTTGTCAGATCTAGCAATTCTCACGGTGGCTCGGACTTTGATTGCCATTCCAGCTACAACGCATTCAGTAAAGCCTGAATTAAACCCGGTTAAATGTCAGGCCTTCTCAACTTTCTGCCCCTTACTTCCTTCGAAGTATTATGCAGGATGACGCAGATGTAGTCGAATCATAATTACTATTAAAATTTATAAGTAAATTAAATAAGACTCTATCATTTAAGGTTATAGAAAATGTTCAAAATGTAAACCTTGTGCATGAACCCTCAGTAAACCTTGTTTATATCAGTTGATATATGTGTGGCCTTGTCCCCGCTTAAACCAACGTTGAAACTATTATCGTCCCTTTCATTTAAGAAATGGTTTATACACAACACACTTTAAAAACCGAAGACAGTTTCCACGCTGTTATAAATTATTTTTCATGGGGATAGAGTACCAAATGCATTATATGTTATTAAAATTGATCAGTTGATGCGTCATTTCCCTCAAAATCGACAATCTATTAGTCGATGCAAAGTTCCACGGAAGCTGGTAATTTCCAAAGCGGATTCACCTGATGCCTTCAGTTTCTAAAACACGAAGGACTGCGCTTAAAATCGTTAATTTCAGTCGACAATTTTCGTCGCCCGATTGGTTCTGTCAAGCCTCCAATTATTTTTACAAACAACATGGTATTTTCCTGTGTGCTTCTTGACTTCTGTTTCATGGGTATGCAGTAGATATAATATTTTTTCACGAAAGTTGCCGTTGTTCGGTGGTTTTTGGTTTCTGCAAATCAAAACCACAAGTCCTGATACACTTCAACTTACTGCGCATGCTTTATGCATTTTTTTTAATTTTACCGATGAATGTTTGTAGTTCACTGTCCGTAGAGTGGGTTTCTGAATACCTGTGTTTAAATCCTCTAATGAAAAAATAAATTTATTTATGTCTTCCGTATTCGATAGGCGGGAAATTTTTTGTCATATGTAGGAACTGTACTAAAGCGCCCCTCGAAATGTGTGCAGTCATACGTGCTCTGTCGCGGATGTACTTCACGCAATCTAAAAATCGTTTTTCATTCTCTCTGTAACTCAGCCCTCTCATTTCTATGTTCCAAAGAGACTTTTCGCAGTCCGGAGAAAATAATTCTTGACAGCATTTTAAGGACCCGTAGGTCAAAAGCCTCCCGTATATATAAAATTTGCTGACGTTATCTCACCAATGTAGGATCTGGCAGATTTCCATGTGTCTCATGTACAAAAGAGAGGAAGTAGTTCAAAAATCGACCAAGTATTATTGCGCAATATTTTCGAAGCAACAGAGTCGCTAAGCAAAAGTGAAACATAAATCCTGTTTTCGTGCTCTGTAGGTTTTACTGCTTTTTCGGTGAATAGCACTGGTGTCTTTTAGTGAAAAACCACTGTTGTATGCTGGTTGAAATATGGTCATATACCTGCAGATTACGGTCTCACTCCTGTATGCATGACTGATTAATAATAAACATGAACATTTTGAAAACCGATCAGTTATCTTGGGCAGTTTGGGTAGTAGTTTCCTGAAATGTACTTTTTGTGTGGCACTGTACGACTAATTTCGTACACACTACCACCGAAATAAAACTTGACAAATATTAGCCCGGGATCGAGTACGGAGTAACTAGGTTAATTTCATTTTACATCTCACTATGTATGATTAAAGTAAAACATAATATCCGAAGAACCCCCTTCCTTTTCATAATGTCTTCCGTCAGAATCGACCGAACAGGGTTTGATCATCACTTCATCTATTTTCACGGATGAGATCTGTCAATTTCTGTCGGAATCCTCATCGTTATGCATTATTAATACAGGATGTGTCTATTTTTGTCAGATATATTGAGATTACGGAGTCATACTGGACTCTATTTATAAAAGCACGAAAACTTAGAATATGTTTAACAAGTATACGCTTTCGTAGGTGGTAGTACAGGTTGTAAATAGTGACGTTTGCTCTTTTCAATTTAAATATTCCTAGCCTGCACTCGGCGGATGGTTACGACTGCATGTAAATACAGCACAGCTATTGAGGTTGTCCAAAAACCACATCAGCGTCAACGCTGGGTGCCATTTTGTTGTTTAAGTCCTCTATTTAGCGACATAAATCCCAACATCTCACTTTTTACGGACGACACAACCTGCCCGCTAACTTCCCTCCCGGGTCTTTGTCGACCTGTGCGTTCAAAGAACCCATTGGAAAACTAGTAGCAGAGTTTAACAGCTCACTAGACAATACACGCAATTCTGACATTAAGTTGCCCCCTCCTTCTCTCTCTGCTTAGTCGTGCATATAAAAGCATTCCCCAGGCAAGTCAAGACAGGACAGCATGTTGGCTTACTTGGGAAAACTTATTAGGGTGGTGCGGTGCGTTTCATGCTAGGTTAAAACAGCAGTTTTTTGTCGGGACAAAACGTTGTCATGTTTTAGCAAGTCAAGTTGTCTCTCCTACAAGTCATGTTACCAGGGCGAGTTTTGCTGCAACTGCTCATCAGGTCAATACACGCATTCATGCAGCAACTTTTGAACAAGTGACAGCCTTTGTCCACCAGGGAATTGTTGTTCACTGCTGGGGAAGGGAGGAAGCTGTCTGGGCCTTAACAATAGCAGGGTCCAGCGTAGAATGGGCCGGACGAGGGACGAAGGAGGCAACAACATTCGAGCGATTGCTCGATAATGAGAAGGCGATGAGTGGGTATGCAGTCTTTGCGAATTTCTTTTTGCGCGCAGCAGACAGAACCCTCCGCACTTATAACTGTCGCTTTGCACTTGTCAGAATACGATATCATAGCGGGTTTAGGTGGTTTTCCATCGGCGGTCGAGTACTTAAAAGTCTGATCATGTACTAGACTAGTGGCTTCTTGTTGGAATTCATCAATATGAGCAAGTTAAAAACAATAATCGACGCCACAAATACGAGGTCGTGGGTCCAAGCACCAGGCTGCTTTTGCAGCCCTGATATCCTTGCGCAGGCCGTGGGCCTGAGATCCACAATGCAGCCATCTCATTAAGACCGATAGTTGTGTGAGGATTTGCTTCATCTATAGTTTGGCGAAGTGGATGTGCTCAGCTTCAAGTACCTTGAGAGGCAACCCGACCAACTCGGCACAATCGGCCCTGTGGTTTCAAAAATGGGAGCATTCAATTGGTGAAGGCAATTTTGTCCTCCGAAGAGACCGTGGTGCTCAAAATCACTTCACCTGAGTTGGGTTACTGAATCTGCTCAAAAACCTGAAGTATAAATACGACAAGAAACAGCTCTACTCAAGAGTATAATTCTCAAGTGCGGCTCGAGTTTTGTCAGAAAATCCCTTGTAGATTTCGACTAAAAAAGTCCATAGACAGATAAAAGAAATTCTATTCGACTACCCAGTCCTTACAACAGCTTGAAGGTATTGCGTTCAATTAGTACAAGACCATTTGCTGACGTCATTTCAAAAACGGAATTCATGCTATTATTAAACAGGGCATAATGTAACCTTTGCACGATCTGCCTAACAAACTTCCCACTAAATGCAGCAGAGAACGAGCAACAGTCGTGCACACCAAATACGCCCCTCAGATAAGCCCGCAGGGAAAATCAGGAAGCAACTGTGTAAACAAAAGGAATAAAACCTTCATATTGACCCAGTTGTGAAAAACTCGGCGCCTCGGTGGGATTCGAACCCACGCAGTAAGGGAAAGGCCTTAGTACAACCAACGTTCTAACCACCTGCGCTACGAGGCCCCGCCGGACGACGCGAGTTTAATCACATTCGGGTCAAGTTAACCGCCCAACCTACTGCAACGTCGGAATCTACCAAATCTGATACAGTAAGTTGACTGCCCAAGCAGGATTTCCTACGTAATTCAACTAGAATCCACTAGATGACTACTAGGCTCACGTAATTCGTTGATATTTTGGCAGATTTTGAATATTTCATATTGACCTAACTGTGAAAAACAGTTGGGTGTGTATTAATATGAATTATTCAAAATCTGCCAAAATCTCAATGAATAAAACCTTAGTAAATCCCCAACTCCCACAGCAAATGTCCTGTAGCGCACAAGCGAAACTGTATAAAGATGTTGTTTAGACGGATGCAAGCATATTACAGTATCCGAAGCACAGAGTTTGCAAGATCCCTTATTATCGTGATGAGTTTATGCGCTGGAGCTATGCAAAAGACTTCAGCGGTCAGTGCTTTAGTACCCGACGTCACAGAACACTGTCAAAAGAAGGCTCAAGATTTGGCGCGTCATAGCCTTCATCAGGCAAACAAACGCAGATTTAGGAGACTCGGTGTCGGGAATGCACATGGAACTGTAGCCATCATACGCAACCCTGTCACGAAGCCATTCATACATATTCTATTCCATGCTTTAACGGTTCCTGTAACTATGCAGACTAAACTGCACGACAGTCGGAAGCGCGCATACGTGAATACAGAGCGATCGTGCGATTTGTTGAACAGCTCTCACAGACTGTATCCGCAAACCTCAACAATGGTAATTCCTTTACTTTCATCGTTGTGAACACCAACACCTCTAGCAGAGGTCAGAATAGACCGTAAAGCAACCAGACTCACTAAAGGTAAAGATGTTCTTTGGCACCCTCTGTATGTTAGGCTGGCATGCGTTCAATGGCACTCATAGAAAGACTACAAGACGTTTGCAAAATGCACCTGATTTAACAGAATATATTAAAAAGATAAACTAACTTAGACGTAACGTGGGATTGTTTCTTTTCCGTGTTTCAGACTGAAAGGGGCCAGATCGTATCAAAATAAAATCTTGGGTTGAGGATCCAGAAACATTAGCACATGCAGACGTTTCGTTGCTATTTTAGATCTTTACCTTCTGTTTGTCAAATTTTGGTAAAAAAACTGCCCGGAAAAGAGTTCTGGGAAGTTTGTATCCTGTGTATCCAAATGTTTATTTGGTTATCACAATATCACGAAATCCCGGCTGTGATGGTAAAGCGGTAAATAAAACACCCGTTCTACATCTAGGTTGTCAGACGCTGAAATTTTGTGTATTCCCGTGTTAATTATGCTTTCTGGTAGACGCTTTTGCCGAACGTTTGACTAACAGCATAGTCAAAGACGAACGTGAACGACTTATTCGCCCTCCGCAAAGTATGGTCTGGGTCTATCCCCTCTCCTGCTAAATTAACAGTTGACGTCAACGTGTGGATCGGTGCAACGGGAATAAT
>CACRXP010000005.1:531683-544037 GCA_902702965.1 Spirometra erinaceieuropaei
GCGGCAAAGGACCTTTTGCGATTTATGATTCGATCGAGGATTCATCAAGTCGTTACTGCAAAATTCTCTCCTCAGTTAATCGGTAATTGAGTGACATATATGACAGAGCTATTTGTGTGAACAGGCAGCTGTATTTTGTCAAACGAAACAAAAACATATCTAGTCACTGCTTTCTTTCGTCTCGGTATTAAGCGTCGAGGAAAGTCAAAATTTATCGTTCTTAGAAGTTTGAGATGCTTTTATGAATATGTTACCAGAGTACATCTTGCCCAGAAAACAGGAAAGTTGTTTCAAAAGGCGAAAAATATCCTGAGTGTGAAAGAAAACTCCAAAACATAAGAAACATTTCGCAGAATTCTCAGAGCGGATAGGTAAGCTGTGTGAATTTGGCTAGATAACTCGTGATCCCGTTTGGAAGATGTGCACTAGAGGCCGAAAATGTAATGCTTATGCAGCTCGTATTACAGAAAATTAAGTTTAAAACATTGTGTTTCCGCAAAACTATTAAATGCTGTATTATTTTAGCAGAGCCCTTAAGGCACAACGGAACGAGTGAGTTCCGTAGGAACGATCAGTGAGCGCCCCCTAACATTGTATATTACCGATCGAAAACCGACAGGGCAACGGGCTCGTGGCCCGGTGAGTAGAGGCGTTGACTTCTAAACCAACAGGTCGCGAGTTCGAGGCTCGGGTGTTCCACACTTCGGGCTTGGATATGGCTGGCTGACGACGGCTAATAAGCCAGAAATGGCCATTCCAGTCTCCCTTGTCTTTGTCGGTAATGCCATTCTGCCAGCAGTGCTATCCTTGAAAACCAGTTAATGTCTCATAAGCATCCAAATCACTCATAAAGCAATCGCACCGAAAGAACAAATAAATGGCTGAAAGGTTTTGATCATGGTTCACTGAACAAGGAAAACTTTCAATCTCTCCAAGCAGAAGAACCCTCAACGAAAGAGGCCCTTATTTTGCAAACAAGTGACGAATAGGGTCTTACCATAGGTACTTTCCTGATTCATGGTTTCCCCCGATTGGTAATTTAGACAGCTGTTACTGACAACAACAAAATACATAAATATCGTGCCGAAACAAACTTTTACTGTAGTTATGTTTGGACATGCGAGTAGGGGCACTGCCCGTACTACAGCTGGGCTTGAGTTAGATTACAGGAGGTACGTATCCTCGTATACTGCGATGTCTTTTAATGCAGCATCGTACCTGTGTGTTTACCAATGCTCCTCAGGAAATGTATAACAGTCCGCACCCATTGTAAGATCTCATGAACTCTAACTTGTATCTTCTTAAAGGCATAGTGGAATAGATTATTTTCCTTACGCGGAAAGCATGTGTGTTGTAGAGTGGAATCGCTAAACATTAATGCAATGGCTGATCTGGCTTAAAATTCTTCGGGAACTGGAAAACTCTTCCAAAACCTAAACATACCCCGACTTCAAGCATAAACTGTGAAGTCGACGTGATTTGCCACCAAATGAGTGGGAGAAGGCATATTTTCTGCATGTATTTTGCAAAGTATATTTGATCATCGAAAATCAATGCGAAAAATGTGTGCTGCTTAAGTAGTTATTTTTTACCGGATGTGGAGACTGCAGGAAGTCGAAAAGAAGTACATTCAGAAGCCAACATCCTGGCGAGTCCGAAACGTTATAGCATTAGGCCGCAAGTTAGTCAATATTACAACCCCACCTAAGTAATCCTTTCAAATCGAAAACGCTTTTCAGAATTTCGTCCAACATTTCATGAGATCGGTCACTCACTGTACACACAACTGCAAAATGCAACCGCGGAATGTGCGCTTGTCGTGGCAAACTCATTGTCGGACCACCAGATGCGTTATAATCTGATAGCCTTGTACCATGCGTTATTCCACTGAATTTTTACTTTTTAATTCAGCCGGTCATAGATAACCCTCAGACCACGCCCAAAAATCCTTCTTAAAGCATAACAACATAAATTCGTTTAGCAGCCTATAAGTGGTTCAGTTTACCACAACATATGCCGAAAGACTGATAGCGGTCTCATGGCTATTGCTTCAATAAAAAGTGGGCCTTCAATTTTCCCTACAACCGTCACCCAAACTTACGTCACACGACATTGTAGCTTTCATGAAAATGTCACCTTGATGATTCTTTAACTATGCGGCAAGACTGTCTTCGCACAGTTTACTCCGATCGCAGGGTTCCTTTGAGCAGCTATGCTTCGTTTTCAGTCGGTCGTTAGGTCGTGTAATCAGAGGTTATCGCATGCAATGAAACGGTAGAACAGGCCGACAACATGTCAACATTTAAAACTGTTTCTCTATTCATCGCAGGTCTCGCCTTGCTACGTCCTACCCGCATAAGTCGTTTGGAAGCAGCCCTCGCAAACGAACTTTGTCCGTGGAATTCTGGCAGTGAAAGCCAGTTATTCAAAATAGAGAATTGACTGCCTGCAGAACAAAAGCAAATACCGTGAGAACTTGACCACGAGTGCCATACTCTGGCCCTCCAAATGCGATAGTCATATTAGGGATTTTTGCAATCTGACAGGATCATTTTAGCAGGGTAACGTAAGCGCGTCATACGGTGCCCCTCCTAAAAGCTGTAATAATTCCTCCAGTATTCACATCATCAAGTTTCTGAGTTATAATCTGCCTAACTCAATGTCCGGAATTCTCCTCTGTGATAGTGATGGTCTTTTGATAAGGACTGAGGGTGCGCCAACAATTAACCGCATCGTTTTTGAAAATTTTTTCAACTGAAAATTGCCCCCGATTTCGTTTTTTTATTTGACACTGTTGGAGACACCTGGGGGCGTGAGTCTCAGGCTAACTGAAGACCATGTACCCCTGCTCCTTACGGCCTCTTCATAGACATCTTGATCTTCAAAGACATAATCTATAGCGTCTTGCATTCAAATCATTCGGCCAGCCATATTTCTCCTTCCAAACAAGACAGTCAGACAGTACGCCTCTGTGTAACGCAGTCTCACCAAACGGAACACACTTGTCGGGCACCGCGCTGCATTATTTGGGGTCGCGTTCGCGGGAAATATTTTGCTTTCCATCCGGCTCTACCCGTCAAATTTAACTCCCGACATTGCAAATGAGAATTATTTATGGGGTTTGCCCATTTTCTTCTTATGCTTTTGTTTCCATTGAAAAGTCAAATTGGCGAACACGTGTTTCCAGTAACTCTTCATCCGACCAAAACGGTTACAATGAAGTTTAAGTTATGCGAATTACATGACTTATAAATGATTCGGGGACAATTAATATCGATCGTCCCCACGCCACTCGCATGACGAGGCGTGCTATGGCGTGGTCGGTGTGTCGTGGTAATTGGGTTTAGGGGGCGAGGAAGAGGGGGGGCATAGGCTGTGAGTACGTCGTGTACCTTGTGCACCCACCCTGGCATCAGGAGGTTGGGGCAACGTTGGGGTCGGCGTCGGCCACGGAAGACAGAGCGCCTGTGTCAGAGTCTTCTGACAGCATTGCGGACACCAGCAGGCTTCTCCAAAGGCCTACGCCAACGGGTGCTAGCTACAGCTGAGGCAGTGGCTATACGGCTAGCCAATCCAGTGCTATGCTGTCAGAAGACTCTGACACAGGCGCTCTGTCTTCCGTGGCCGACGCCAACCCCAACGTCGCCCCAACCTCCTGATGCCAGGGTGTGCGCACAAGGTACACGACGTACTCACAGCCTATGCCCCCCCTCTTCCTCGCCCCCTGAACCCAATGACCACGACACGCCGACCACGCCATAGCACGCCTCGTCATGCGAGTGGCGTGGGAACGATCGGTATTAATTGTCCCCGAATCATTTATAAGTCACGTAATTCGCATAACTTAAACTTCATTGTAACCGTTTTGGCCTGATGAAGAGTTACTGAAAACACGTGTTCGCCAATTTGACTTTTCAATTGTAACATGGGAATATTCACTGAGCTTTTGTTTCTCCTTAGCAAAAAAAACACTTTCTCTTGGCTTTGTGCTGTCAGCTATCATCTACTCCGTACTGATTGAACATGTATGGCATCCTTAATGCATGAAAAGCTCAAATCCAGAAAAAAGGACAAATCAAGGACAAACAGGAAGCGATCTAGTTTCCTCACGTGCATTTACGTGGACGAGCTGTTTTTTTCTTTTTGCCCAGAATTCCCCAAGACACTTTGGGCGATCTAGTCCGTGCATGCGGATAGCATTAGGTATCGGGATAACTGGTGGTAAATAGAGTTCTCTGAACAGTCCTTATAATTATACTGCTACTGGACGTACACGTAGTGATCGAGGGAAAATAGTGTGGTGCTTTGTAGAAGGTGTGCGTTCGAAAATTTGCTTTACGATAACTATCTCTAGACCGTTCAACTTCTTGATGAGAAGGTAGACTCTAAAAGGGACATGTAGCAAATACTGCTGTTTTGTTCATGGTTCACGTGCACACTCTCTAGGAATGGAAAAGTTAACAGAATGGTCTCTACTCGGGTGGGGACGATTTGGTTTCGACAACCGCCCAGTTCTCAGCCCAAATACGGAAACCTATAATAAAGTTTGCTAAGTTTTGGCTGAAACATGTCGTCTGGGTAGGTCAGACCTCTGATTTGGCACGTGAGATAGTGGGCAAGGATTTTAAGAGGGAATTGAAAATTATGATGGACAGGACGGCGGGCCCGATGGAGAGACCTTCTGATATTATGTATGACCAGGTCTAGCAGTCATGCCTTGGAAAAGTCCAGTAGTTTAAATCCAGGCCTTTTGAAGTATGAATTAGTCGATTTCAAGGTGATATAACAAATAAACAAAATAAGAGAGGGAACTTTCAAATACATGACTTAGATCAAGCTTGAGATAGCGGGTCTCAATGATGAAACAGATGACGCTTTCCTGTATGTCACAATAGGCGGTAGTGGACCTAGTAATCTAGTAAATGAGCAGCCCGCATGGAACATTTCAAGGAATAATCATCAGGTACACCCTGACCATCCTCTTGCAAAAAAAGCTGACTGTCTCAGTCTGGAGGACGTCGGTTTTCTCCACTTTACATATTCTTCTCAAAAGTGATTTTCGAAAGCCTTTACGTTTCCCCAACCTTCCAGCTGCACATCTTCCCAATAAAAATCGCGAAGAGGTACCAACCGGTCCGATATCGCCGTGTCGTGGATTTTGGGCAGGAACAGGGACACCGCTAATGGTCATTTTACTTTTGCCAGTAGTGTCGACGTGGACAACAGGGTAGTCCTCACTTAAATTACCCCATTTCTGTAAGTTAACGGTCATTAGTCACGGACGAGCCTTCTTCTAGAAGAGTGCAAATTCCGTAAGTACGTCGGTTTTCGCGTTGTCCGGAGGCGCCATGTCATCATAATCTACAGTAGGTGGGCTAACTCTTGAAATGTCAACTGAAATTACGAAATTCATTTTCGCTTCGAAAAGATTAATTAGTGACGTTGTTAACCTAATCAGCCTGCAGTTCAAATCTATAATAATTAAGTTATCTCAGGATGCCGGCTTTCGAATGCACTTCCTTCTGGCTGCATACAAAAACTACACTCTGTAAGAAATGACTACTTATGTAGCATGCATTTTTATAATTGATTTTCGAAACCCCTAAAAATGCAACTATAGTTCATGTAAAACATGCATGAAAATATTCATTCTTTCTCTCATTTAGTAGACAATTACGTCTTTTTTCCAATTTTATACTCGAAGGAAGGGTATAATTTAGTTTTTGAAGACTTTTCTAATGCCCGAATAATTTTTAACCCGCTCTGCCCTTACATTTCGATTCAGGGTTTCCCATCTACAAACTATATATTTCCGCGTACGGAAAACCACATATTTCTCTACGGTATTAAGAGGAGATCATATAGTTTTCATAAAAGTTTGCATTGGATTTGATCCATATTGTTAACTTTACAAGCCACATGCGGGGTCATGACGTTTTATGAATGACCACTTCACGGTTATAAAAAGTCTCACAATTAGATACTTTTTTTAAAATCGAATTGTACTCTTCCTTCGAGTATAAAATTGGAAGAAGACGAAAAATGAGAAAATGAGAAAAATGAATACTATTTCGGTAGTCGTTTTTTACAGTGTCGTTTTTGTATGCAGCCGGAAGGAAATTCATTCCAAAGCCGGCATACTGAGGTAACCGAAATATTATAGAATTTTGTTGCAGGATGACTAGTTTTACAACACTATTTGATTTATATCTTTAAAACAAAAACACATTTCAGAGTCTCGGTCGACATTTCATGAGTTAGCCTACGTACTGTATCTGCTTAGGCGTTTTTCGACTGAGTTTTTGGTCCGAATTCACTCAAGTCCATCGACGGATCTAAACCCGAAACTAAACCATCCCGAAGACGCGGTGTTGCAATAAATGCCTGTGTAGACTCATGCTTCTGTACCTCTTACACACAACTCTTTAGTAAAAGGCAAAAGATTTGTCCGCAGTTGAGGAGATACAAGAGGCGCCTTCCACCGCCCACACTACCATCATTTCCGTGTACTCAAAGGAGAACATTAAGACACGACCTACTCATTTACGTTCGAAATATGGGATAGGAAGGCCTCCAATACCTCCTTTACGTCGGCGATGCTCAGCCTATACCAAAGGCGGTGCTGCACTTCGTCCATATGGGCCCATGCCGCTCTGCCGGACACGTGGTCTCCTTCGGGCAATTTTCTTTTAGCTTCTGTGAGGTCACATCTGTATAAATATTATTATTACAATTCTCCTAAGAAACACTTCATATGTTGAGTTTTTCTGACTCCGATCATATACTTTATCCTTGCCAATTTATCTATGACAAATAAGACGGCAGAGCAACACTACCGAATCAAGCGCTGAGACTTCAATAGTTTCACTGAACTTAGAAACAACCATGATGTCTTCCCATCATACCTGGGAGGATCTTAAATTTGGCTCTGTTCCACTGACCGAATTGTCATTTGCGCTAGTTCAACCACTCTAGACGATGCGATTCAACAATGCCCCACGGGATAGGCGCAGTTATGACCTTGACATGAATTTGTTTGTAATGGAACAGACCTACCGAGTATTTACTTCACCTCCCCCCCTCTCACAGTGCCGCTTTCCAGTTGCAAGACCACCGAAAGTGATCCCCAGACGCGGAAACAATGAGCGATCAAAATAATCAGACCGTCTCTATGCGACATACGCAAATTGGTCCCAAACCTTACGTGAACAAAGTTTAGTCTGGGTTGTGACTCGGGTCTCCTGTAAGTGAGAAACCACTTTAGGGCGGAAACCCTGTAGCCAGACCCTCAGTTCTGAGTTTGGTCGAGGTACACTCACAGTTAGAAATCTTCCAATCTAAGACTGTTAAAGCGTCAGGATACAGTGAGTGACCGATCTAATGAAATGCTGGATGAAATTCTGAAATGCGTTTTCTATTAAGAAGGATTACTTAGGCGCGGTTGTAATACTGATCATTTTGTGACATAATTCTCTAGTATTTCGAACTCGGTAGGATATCGTCTTTTGAGTACACTGCTTTTCAGTCTCCCGTATAAAGAGTACTCGGTAAAAATGACTACTTTATTAGCATACATTCTTCCCAGTGATTTTTGATGGCCTTGCAAATTTAAACATATTTTATAAAAACCCCGAACAAAATATGCTTTCTTTATGTCGTTTGATAGAAAATCACGCTACCTTTATCTTCTATACTCGAAGAAGGAGTATAATTAGGCTTTAAAAAGTTTTCCAATTCCCGATTAATTTGGAGCCTGATCTGTCGTTGTATTAGCGCTTAACGACCTCAGTCTGAGTAAAGAAAATCGCATACTCTCTTGTGCCTTTAAAAAGCTACCGTATAGAGTGCATACAATTTCGTAATGGATGCTGATTATGCTGTACATGTCATGAGGAGTAGTGGTAAATGGTCAGGTGCGATGCTATATAAATGAACATTGCGTGGTCTTAAAAAATCTCAGAATTAAAAACTTTTTAAAACCTAATTATACTCCTTCGAGTATAAAATGTAACGATGACGTGGTCCTCTATCAAACGACAGAAAGAAAGCATATGTAGGTTAGGGTTTTTATAAGACCTATTTAAATTTATTAGACCATCGAAAATCAATGGAAAGAATGTATGCTAATAAAGTGGTCCTTTTTACTATGTACTGTTTGTACAGGAGATCGAAAAGCAGTGTATTCAAAAGCCGATATCCTACCGAGTTCGAAATATTAGAGGATTATGCCACAAAATGATCAGTATTACAACCGCGCCTAGGTAATCATTCCTAATCGAAAACGCATTTCAGAATTTCACTCAACATTTCATGGGATCGGTCACTCATTGTATATGTTCACAGCGCACAATTCACGTTCAGTCTTATAGGCCATCAGTTTGTCCTGACGAAAGGGGTGTATGTGGACACTGTGACCGACACAAGTTTAAGGTGCTGCCTACACATGACACCACGAACTCAGACCGCACGGAGGTTAGAGGTGTTGTGGAGGTTGCTGCAGTCTGACCTTCCTGTTGGAAGACTAAATTCACTCTCTTTCCTTGTCTGAGCCTGTGCAACGGCTGGATCTGGGCGCGGACGCAGGTTCTGGCTTGTTTTCAGTCCTAGTCTATAATGTGTCGCGCGTGTATATGATAGTAGATAAGGTCAACACAGGTCTAATGCAGTTCGACGAACACACATCATGACACAGTGGGGTCCTCATTCTATGCGGTCACCAACATCGAACCCAGTTTTAGGTCTCTGTGCTTTTTGACAGTGCAACGGGTTTAAGCAACGACGTCCGCTAAGTGCCCCACGGAGTGTACACAACACCGATGACTTGCTCGCGACCTAGCTAGACAGATGTACGTTGCATCTAACGCACTCCCTCCTCCCTAACCCACTTCGCCCCGCTGGCAAGACAATGGCAAGACGACCAGAGGTGGGCGAAAACGCACTGGCTGAGAAAGTCAAATACTTCGTCCACATGTTTAACACACACCCGACCTTGTGCCCATCACATATACTAGGTCCTTTTAAGAGCGACTCTTATGCGTCAGAGAGCCAATAGGACCTATTTGAGCTCAACCCGCAGTCCCGAAAACCGTCGACTTACTCCGCCAGTATAACGCCCTCCAAGAATTACGCAGAGTCTCAAAGGGGGGCACCTAGACATTTCTCCTGACTGTTCCTGGCGCTAACCTGACTCTCAGCTGGGAAATCTTTTAAATATTTCATCTGCACTAGAATTTTAATGAAAGAATCCCTGAATTTCTGTCGCCTCTAAGACCTCCCACTGAGATGGATTTAACACATGGCTTCCAACTGGCGGAGCACACACACAAGCTTGCGTGAGAGCAGACTGGTGAGTTCCCCTCCATCCCACTCTGACGTAGGCTGAACCGAAAGCTCATGCGCAGACTGGCGAAAATGGAGATAGCAACAACTGCAGCAGTAGGCTGAGGATTTTATGGAATTTCGGGCGACAGAAAGGGTTAAACTGTGGCAGCGGCGGCGGCGGCGGCGGCGAGAACGGCGCTGGTGGAAAGGTGCATTTTTGCGGAAGTTTAGCTCGGCCGGGTGAGTCGCCAAATATCTAGGAGTGAGAAATCCAGACGCGAAATAATGCGATAGACGATATGTCAAGGAGCCAACTCCTCCTTATTCGCCGCAGATTTCACAGTCTCCAGGGGTACGCTGACAGTGAAATGAATTAGATCTTTTAACCGCCGTCCTCCTTCGGTCCTGAGGCTCGTCTATCCAGTTTGCGGAATTTCATTAGAAAGAACGCCCAAAACTGCTGTTTACAGGCACTAGTCATGAAAAATTTCTGGGATGCGCCTAAGTTTGGACTAAGACATGCTTTTTATTCGGACAATAATAAGTGGAAATGATTTTGACGTCTGCCTCCGTGACCCGTGTCAAAAACGTCTTCGAATATGTTAGTCATCGTTAACTTTAGTTAATGCGTCAAATACGGATCACAGGGGATATGCGCTGAACCAACATCGGGATCAGATCAGCATACCTGTAGTTTGCTGTGGTGAGACGCCTAGACCCAGGCTCTCACCACTCGAGCTACCTGCGCTCGATTCCCGGATCACAGAGCTGATCAGCTGACCGGACGGATGCCTGGAAGTGGGAAGAAGCAGTGCGGTCGACTGTGGGAACTACTTCTGCACGGCAATCAGCGCATACGCCTCAAGACAGACGACACGATATGCTTTTAAACTGTCGCGGTGCGCTATAAACTGTAGTCTGGAAAGCTACCAAATGACGGGCTAACATGGTCCTCTCGAAGAGGAGAGCCAGAATGCAACAGTCCCTTTTTTAGGTGATCTCCGTGTCACTCATACTCACTTGGGTCTCGATCAGCCCCGTCTCTGTTTCGGTGAAGGTCTGATCAATCGTTGACGGGCCGGACGGGTATGGCACGCGCAGATGGGATGGTCAACTTTGTCGGTCACTGCTTCCCATCTCGTTCCCGGTCTTGATACCAGACTTAGGTGGACGATGGAGGTGCGAGTGCGAAAAGTGCAGCGAAAGTCCACATCACTATAAATTCATTTGCGCACAAATCACTGTTCCTGACTGACTGTCTGGCTGTTGAGCGCACGACGAATGTCGTCCCCCACCCCGAGGGCCGTACCGGTGAATTATCGCATCTGCTTTTCAGCCCAATTGAACAAGCAGAAGTATATCTTCTATGAATTTATTAAAAAGGCTTTTTTCTGTCTTAATCATTCATGTCACCATTTGTATGCCAAATATTGCTGCAACACCGTACCAGTCAAGGTGGCCGAACTGATGTTATGACAGTTAACACAACAAAGGACGAAGAGGCGTTCAACGGGAGGGATTTATTGGAGGTCCGACGTTTCGAGTAGCTGATTCGTCTACCCAGCTTCAGAGACTGGAAAATCCTGCTCACAGCTCCCTTTATATGGCGCACTTTCTTCAACGCGTGACCCGCCAATGCCGCCTGTGGGGCTGCATCCAACCCGCATGTCGAGCTGACCTGAATCGCTCCCGCCCTCGTCGGCCGCGGAGATAGTTGACGGCCCTGATTGCCCCGCGCCATGACTGTCCCCCGTTAAGAAGGTTCGTAAAGTCGGATAGGGGAGGCGGCGGTTGACTGAGCGGTCGATGGCCATCCAGGCTTCTTGCAACTGCCTTGAGGTATGATTATCGTCCCGGCCCACAATCTCAACGGTCTCAAAGTTGAAGGTGTGTCCCATTTGCGCAGCATGAGTTGCTACCTCCAACTTTGGGTCCAATCTTCGCACGGCCAACTTATGCTCGTGCATTCGCGTTTGTAGCCCTCGACCAGTTTCCCCAACGTAGTTGCACCTTCAGTAGCTACATTGAAATCGGTAGACGACACTGAAGTCAACACTACGCTAGGGCTTTCAGAATTCATTAGGAAACTAAAGAGAGGGCAAAAAGTTTCCGAGCTCTGTTCTGGCCTGACCGTTTGAACCCATATTACTCAATCACGAGACAAACGTCCCTTGCATCACAATTGAAAATGCAGGCCTCTCTGATGTACAAATTCTACGTGGGCGCAAGAATGTACGAAATGATTACATGTTAAGCGTAAATTTTTAGGGCGCCCTTTCATCTTGATCTACTCAGTAGGTTCAGCCGTTAGAGTGAGGACCGCTGATAACTATTGGTTCTTCAAAGTCCCCAAAAATTTCGTTGACAAGCGCCTTTTAGAAACGTCACACCGTAATAACTTGAGCAATATCAGCATTTTTCAATTAGACTGGAAGGCAGACGCTTTGGAATGGAGGGAAGAGGGCGATATTCGGAATGTGAAAAATCTGTTTATCATGTTTAAAGTATACTGGAGGGACTGTCACTGTAAAGCACAAGACTGGTCGGTCTATGAACTCATATCATCGCTTATAAGAGCCCTAAACCCTCTGCCGCGCCAGTTATTGAGCAGCGAAATAAAACCAAAGGCAGTTGGAGTACTTTTGTGCGGCTACCGGATGAGACGAATCCGAGAATCGAATATGTGGCAGATGGTGACACAAAGTGCTTTGCTTGTGCATGAGTTTTGCAAGTATGCCATCCGAAGCGCTATCGCTTTCACTTCCATAGTACACCCATAGAGGCCTTAACCGTAGGCCAGTCGTGAAGATCTGTCAGTTGTTGTTGCTCGCATGATCGTATGAGCGAGCAGATCAGCCGACAGGTCTGCCTTTTATCTAGGGAAGCACCAGTTACGGCCTGCCATATTCAAAGAGGGTCGCAAAGTTGCTCAGGTAGAAGAGGGAGGAGGAGGAGGAGGATGAGGGGAAGGGGGATAAGGAGGAGGAGGATGAGGGGAAGGGGGATAAGGAGACGGAGGAGAAGGATGAGGGA
>CACRXP010000005.1:544346-555808 GCA_902702965.1 Spirometra erinaceieuropaei
AGGAGGAGGAAAATGACGGTGGGGGACAACCCTCAGTTGTGCAACCGTTTCGAAGTTAACGCACTCCACGGGTAGGAGAGATAGTGTTTTCAATAAAAAGAATGTCCCGCAACATGCACGAGATAGTGCGGAAATAGGAACCAAAATTAGTAAGGCAAGTAAAAACCGCCGAGCGTCGAAAAACATTGTTTATTTGTCTGAGCATTCGAACTCCTGCGGGAGTTCATCATCAGAGATAAACGCAGCAACAGAAAAGACAGTAGTCATTGGCGGTTTTTCCAATTAACTATAGGTGATGCAGACGAGAAGGTGACTGCGCAAGGCTCTGTATGCCGGCGCCAAGCATATTCATTGACTGGGTTCAGGATTAAATCGATTCTCGGTGTGTTCTGTCTCCGACGTGAACGATTATCCTGGTGACTGTCGAGTCAAACTCATGATCCGCTTCAAGACTTTGGCGGCCATTTTCGATAATCCGTCACCTCGCCACACAGCCAGGTCTGATCAGTGTAGTTACAAGGCCCGTTTAAACACGGGACATATTACAATACGGCCGACTGTCCCCTCGGATTTAATTGATCTTTGATATTCAGGGCCTTACTGCGCATGGTAACTTCGGGTTGGTCGGCACTGCGAACGCTTAGTCACACTACAGTGCGTTTGATAGCCCCTGAAATGTCTTTTATATATGGCAGAGCATGCCATAGCGTCGTTGGCATTTCCGGTGTGACCCTCCGGGCGAACAGGCTGACATCGGCTAAGAAATGCCTTTGAATGGCCATTCCGCATAAAATGGTCGCGGAAGTATCCGTCATCAAGTGAGTCAGGACCAGCTTGTTGTCTGTCCCCACACAGACCTTCCTTTGTGAGCTACCGGGTGGTTGCTCTGAAAACAGAGAAACCGCGTAATGTTATTTGCTTTGCTGTAGGCCGTCGTCTCAATTTCGCTGTTGAAACCCCGCCTATAGAGCACGTATGGCAACTTTTCCGCCTCTTTTTTTCCGTCGTGAAATGTATAGCCAGGAAGATTGAGTTTAACAGATGACGGAAATTGCACAGCCTGGTCTCCCTAAAGATAGCAAAAGTGTCGTCAACGTAACGGGCCAAAAGACCGGCTCCTGCTGGATGAAGACAATCTTTCTCAGCACTTGTGGGATTAATTCTGCTTCTAAACTGGAGATTGGGGAGCCGATTGGAGTTTCAATAATCCGCTCACAAGTTTTGCGAGCAAAGGTAGAGTATGATTTCTGATAAAATTCAAACATCCTCATAAGAAGCTCAACATCTGAATTATGTTGCATGTCTCCTGTGCAAGATCTCATGAGTCAGATTCGGTAGAATGACTGCGAATTGCGACATCACGTCCAAAGAGACTTTGGTTTTGTCCGATATAATCACACCCTGATGGTGCTTTTTTCTCTGCTGGTGAGCCCCACTACCGGTGCGAAAGCTTGGACAAAATAACAAACGATTTCACTGTTCTATCTATCTTGTTGTTCCCTTCTCGTACGGACCCCTGTACTTGGGACACACACCTCCATTAGTGGGTGAAATGTTGTGTTTTATGGGGCGGGATGAAATCCCGATAAGTGTAAGACCTGATCTCGAGGTACTTAATATTCTCAGACATGCGGTCCAAGTTCTTCGCAAAATTGTCACAAATGCGTTTAATAGTCTTTATGCCTGCATTTTTGTCTGGTTATATGGGAAGATTTAGCTTGCCCTCCAGAGAGCATAGACTATCGTTTAAATGTATAAAAGCAACTAGATCCTAAGCCCTTGAAACTATTGGACGTCTATACTCCAAAAACGAATTTTGCTCATTTACGGTCTCTCACTTGTAAAAGATAATAATAATAATATTTTAATTCATGTGCTAGGGCATACGTGCGTCAACGGAGAATCTTTGAATGCATTAGAATTTTTCTGAGTAGCCTACGCCTTACTCCAGGACTCCTGCAGGATTTTCATGCTTTTACATCGACAGGCTAGACGTGAGACCGACTTAGACTCAAAAGAATCGGCCAGTCGGTTCTGACAATATACATCAGAGACGATGCCGCCCCGCTTTAAGGAAGTTTTTGAATTAAACAGTTAGTCAACTAGTCTACTACCGACTGTCTGGCGTATATGCAAATTACAGCCAATGAAGCCCAATTAATCCAGTTGATTGCTTCTATGCAGATTTTGCTTTAATGAGCTTACCTAATCGCTGGCAAAGTGTTCCAGACTATGCTACAATTATTTTTATCCACTGTTGCAGATATTCCGTTTTCTGCGCGACTTTTATCATCAATGCATGCCGTTAAGAAACATTTTCCGGATCCGGGATCAAAATTTTCACATGACTACTATAAAATATTCAGGCGCTTTACTAAAATCCTCAGTAGTATACTAACCATATGTAGGCGTATCGGGTAGACACGATGCCCCATTCCCTCCTAGCGTTGAACAGTCGTCAACTGGCGGTTGACATCATTATGGTTTTCATACTCGGGCAATACCCTCCTATCCCATTTTTTTAGTGTTGCCAGTTGTATCTGTGGGGAGTACTCGACGTACAACGACTGAACGTCCAGTAACACAACTGCTACCCCTTTCTAATTGTAATTTCAGTGAGAATTTCTGTTATATTGAAGATATCTTGCACAAACAAAGGAAAATAAATTTTAAAAAAGAAAAAATGGAGAAGGACAGAGTCCCGACTAAGGGGAAATGGTGCGGGCCAAGTGAAGAGTTTGCTCTTACATAGACAGTGAAATCTCTGCAAAAAAATTAGCAGCGGAATCGGAATCTGCTGTTCTTACAGACGACGGCGCACGAGAACCGCCACAGATGCAGAGCCAACTGCGTCTCCCCAAAAATAACTTGGAAATGGCATAACTGACAAGAGGCTGGCTGACGATCGCCCCAAGTCCTTAACATAATTTCGAACTTTAGCGAAATCATTTTCATCTTCGATAATCCTTCTTGTACGACTGGTGTTTGAATATTAAAAAGTCCAAAAAGTAAATGCCTTATGGTCCAAATTTATTGAATATCTATTGGAAACAATTCAGGAAGAAGTGGTTGCTCCTGTCCATTTCTATGTCGCGGAGCGTGACATAATA
This sequence comes from Spirometra erinaceieuropaei, assembly GCA_902702965.1. Taxonomy (NCBI): domain Eukaryota; kingdom Metazoa; phylum Platyhelminthes; class Cestoda; order Diphyllobothriidea; family Diphyllobothriidae; genus Spirometra; species Spirometra erinaceieuropaei. The sequence goes on from CACRXP010000005.1 coordinate 547,457, forward strand.
CATTAAAATGAATTGGACGAACGGACTCGAAGATACAAAGTGTGCAGTTTTCACTGAACTCTGACGTTGCAGTTGTTGACTTGATAACATATGCAAAAGTGTCGTGTTTGATTATTCAATTAATAAGTCGCCGAGTTACATAGTTGATGTGCTATGGCAAGTAATGTTAACTGACATTCTAAAATGTGTCCTTTATTAGAAAATATTACCTAGTTTGAGTTGTGAGACTAATTATCGGGCAGCATAAATGCAAAATATTTTAGCCACAACGGGATATCGGCTTTTGAATCAACTTCTTTCCTGCCACATGCGAAGATGACTGCGTATACTGTATGAATTTCCCCTGTCGATTTTTGGTGCCCTTATAAATTAATATATATTCTATAGAAAAAGGCATAAATAGGCTTTTTTATGCTCATATAATTGAAGAGTTCGATTTATTCAAGAGATGTACACAGAGAAGTTATTTTTTGCTTTTAAAACTTTTTTTATTATAAAATTTTTATGACCGTGAAACATCTACTCACAAAGCATCCTATCCGTATACTTGGAAGGTATACAGCATGGTTCACATCGGCTGTGAAATTTTACAAGTCGTTTATGACTTCTTATAGGTGGCATATACAAATTTATGATATTTCTTGCAGGGAAAATATACACCTTGCAGATTTGAAACCCTGAGTACAGGAACAACGGAATGTCAGGTAAAATTACTTAGGAATTAGAGGATTTTTAAAACCGGAGGATACGCTTTCCTCAAATATAAGTCTTGAGGAAGACACAATTTACTACAAATAAAGCACAAGGAAAGATATTTTTACGCATGTATTTTTATGTTTGAATCTATGAGGACACTGGCATTCAGTAGCAGAGACTCATACTACATAAGCAGTCATCTTTTGTATAATGCAATTTTGGCATGCGGCCGAAAAGAAGTTCGTTAAAAATTCGGCATCCTGGCATAACTGAAATATCTTGTGATTTTGCTGTGCGGCGGATATTCCTATGACAATATGTAAGTAATCCTCTCTAATCGAAGATACATTTCATAATTTTGACTATCATCTTATGAGATAGCACATCAAATAAAAAAACGGCTGCACGAAAAAGAAAACTGAATGGATGGAAATTGACTAAGAGATATTACGGGATTCATCTCAGTAGCAAGGAAGAATACGAGTGTTGTCGTGGTTAACAGTAAGCGGACTGTGACGATGTACCATGTGAGTACCTCCAATAAGCGTTACCAAAATGTACGATTGGTCCTGGGTCGCCTATGTTGCCAGATTTCTATGAATGGAAATCTCTACGCTGTAGTATTTCATTTAGAGATGATGTCAATAATGGCGTCCTGTCGTTAAACTGCGTTGTACCAAGTTAAAGTCCTCAGAGAAGCCATTGTCTCTTTGTCGGTCGTTTGATTTCCTGTGGACGAGTTTGTGCCATCGGTCAACGATTGGTTTTTACTGTGCCCTTTCCCGCCGAAAAGACAGGACTATGTTGCAACGCCGTGGATCCACCCACAGGTATAAAACGCAAGTTTAATTTGAGATTAAGTGAACGATACACTGGAAGTCAGCAAAAAGCGCAGGGAGAGTCGGCTGAGGCTCGTTGATGCAAAAGCTCCCAAAATGCTGGCGAGTCTTATTTATCCATTGAACCGGCCTGGACGGCCTTCATGCGCACCGGCCTCCGAAGTAAATGAAATTATTCGTTACTTCATTAACATGTAAAGGGTTGCTTGTTAGTGTGTTGGCTAAAAAAGAGGCAAGAGAATGTGCGTCATTCGAAAAGTACTCGACCTGAGGACAGTCAAAAGTGGAGTCGAAATTTTCCAGGTGGTTCATGAGAAAAGGCTAATGCTCTGCACAACAGCCAAGAGCTATTATGGAGTGACATACAGTACGTGACCTATCTCATGAAATCTGATAACAGAAACTGATGAGAGAATTTCTGGACGCCTTTAGCGTTGCGCCTTTTGTTCGCTCATCCACCTCCTTCAATAAAATGTTCTTTTCTTGTGTAGAAATTGTGTTTACGTAATTATATCAAGTAAAATATAAGCAAATTTTAACGAAAATGGACGTTGGAATATATTCGCACAATTTTCTATGCCAATACATGTCCTAGATTCCGGTTACGCATCTGAGCGACCTTTTATTGAAAGGATAGTAATTTGCCCGCGAGAGTTTTAATGAACAGATTTAGTCGAACTTGAAAATATATTTTATGTCCCATGTAAACCGTGGTATTCAACCCGATAACGCAAAGGTTATTTTAAGAAAACCAGAGGTTTCATCAATTCCTATATGTCAAATTAGCCGATCTGTGCGATTTTGTGCCCTAAAGTACAGTAATAACGCAGACAGGGATTCCTTTGTTTAATTGGGCTGAAATTTTTTTGCCGTTTGGAAAATTCTACCTGACGTCACATAGATGACCACCACGGAATGGTCATTTCCAGCTTTAAACATATGAAACACTACTTGTCGTGTAGTTTAGCTTCTGTGCATATCGTAGTTAGCAATAGAATGAGCAAAATATTCATAGTTTCAGCAGAATATCAGTATTTATATGGGCACTCTGCCGTGCATTCAAAATCGAAGAACGGAGTCTAAAAGCGAGGAAAAACAGTGAAAATGGCCTCAATATATAGAAAAAGGCATGCTCTTACGCTCACGGTAGAAAAATATTGGTATTTTTTAGGAGCGCGAAAGAAACGGACAAGTGTCAAATTTTTACTTGGTCTCAACGTCCAAAAATGCAAAGTACACAGAGATCCGTCAACGGAGTGTGGTAATAAAGCACTTCTTAAGGAGGTAACTTATTAAGGAAAGTTTTCTTATTCATCGAAGGCATAGTCGTTGCTGACTTTTGCTGTGGATAGCCACTTTTCTCGAAACTGAAGTTTTCTATTTGACTGAGTCTTTACCTGTGACCTAAACGGCCATCTTCGTGAAAAGGAGCGTCCGAACACTCACTAATTCGGTAGATGCCTTCAATAGTAATCTTGTTTTAAAGTTCTCAACAGACAGGTAATTCAGAATCTGTCCTTATGGAAGATCGGGTGAAAACACTGAAAACCATGAAATATTCAGCAACATTTCGAGGCCGATGTGAAACTCGACGTAATCCAAAACGAACGAAAAGTGTAAATTCATTTAACGGAAGAAAACTTCTTTCTATAAGCACAAAATGCTATGTTTACGATCACGCCTGTCAGTTCTATCTATTAGGCACCGACCGACCTCATGGCATTTCACTTTATGAAAACGTTTGTTCCTACGACGTCCCCGTCGGTGAAATCAAGCAAAATTCAGTTGAATCTCATCTCTTTTAACTGGAAATACACAAGGATAACACAAAACACTGGAAAACTGTTTTGGAATCTACCCTCGGAATGTAGGCAGTTAATAATCCGTCATACATGAAATCACACTAACAATTAAACGATATTTAAATGTGAACTTCTCTAAAACACTGTTATTAGACGTTATTTTATGTCTACTTTCATATTTGCTACGTTTTTTTATGACAATACATTCTTTATATTTAAAGGCGAAGTTTACTAAATCGGAGCCATTCCTGACGTTTTCGGGATATTGCGCCTTTCTAAAAAAACGGCATTTCTAAACAACGCAACACTGCCTTTAATATTTCTCTTCTTTTTTTAATTCCTTTAAACTTGTACTTAATCAACATAGACATTGGACTCATGAAATGCTGCCGGTTTGCGAGTGATTGGCAATCATTTGCAAATTTCGAAACATTTCATGAGTTAGGTCACTAACTCTATTTACTGGGTCAGTGATTCGACAATTCAACGCCGTCCCGTGTTGTTGCTGTTATTAACGCCTGGAACCAGTTGTAAAACAACGGCATGTTCTCCCGACTACTCTTGAGTTTAATTTCCAATGGAGGGAGTTATTCGTTTACAAAGTCAGAATTGTGCAACGACTGCATGGGATGCAGGTTCCCAAGGCTGAGAAAATCCAGGGTCATGCGGATCGCAATGGAACGCAGAACTTTCTCGTATAAATCGAAGCAGAGCCAAAAGAATCGCCCCGTTCCTCAGCTCCGATGGAACAACAGTCCTGACAGAGGGATCTCACTTAAGAAGTGTTCTCAGCCGTCCACCCACGATCTTCGACGCGGAACCAACAACAACCTAGAACTCCTGACCTCCCTCCCAGAAACTAGCCATGCCATGCGACGCAATCTCCACTGAAGTTTACAAGCACGGCGGCCCCCGGTTGATAGATAAATTTGCAACACTGTCCCTGGCTATGTGGCGCCAAGAACAAGTTCCTCGGAATTTCAAGGATGCGACAGTAGTCTATCTTTAAAAGCGGAAATAGAACCGGCCCCTCTCTGATAATTATAGAGGAATTTCAACACCGCTGTGGGGGGATCTTCGCGTGCCTCCTCCTCAACCGTCTCAACGGCCATCTGGAAGGGAGACTTCTCCTGGAAATTCAGTATGCTTTCGCTGACACCTCGGAATAATTGACATGATCTTCGCCGCCCGCCGTCGTTTCCTACGATGTCTGCCGTGTGTTGCACACCAGGGTGAGAGTAGGGATGGTAACGGGTGCATGAATCGTTTCACGGCTGCTGCAACCTACCACGCCCAGACGGAATATGGACTCAGCGTAAATAAGCCGTGAAGCCGAGTTTGGGGAGTTGGATGGCTACGGTTTTCCTCGACAAGAAGTTGAAGTTCTCCGGTCGCAACAAGACAGCTGTCTTGCCAATAGAAGCGAAGAGCCGAGTCCCAGGAAGTAGTCTTGAAGAAGAAGACACGATCACCGGGACAAGAGCTTTATTAGCCTGACGTTTCGGATTCCTACTCGAATCCATCATCAGCTGTCTTGACTATGTAGCATGGAAGCTGGTCCTGCTGGAGAATCATCCGGAGAGGCGCGGGAGATACTGCATGACCTAGGGGAAGACGTCTTGTCTCAAAGAGGCATATTTGCCGCCGTTTGTGGTATTTTGATTTTGGTTGTATTGCCAACACTGTCAGAGACACATCTATGCTGATTTTGGTGACGGATATATAGGTTCGGTTGGCATAAATCTAATCGGCAGTGAATCTCTTCTCGCCTGTGGAGAGAACAACTACTAAATTCTTCTCCAATTCAACACTGATGGCTTAGTTTCTTTCCAATCGGAAACCCTAAAGACAGTCAGACAGCTGGAAACCTATCTTTCCTGTAGGCAACCGAACCCAACCGTCGCTCTTTCTGGCCTTATTTCTGACCCAGAGCTTGTTGATGGTGATCGCAAGGTTTCAATCTTATACTGTCAACTTTTTTGGCAATCATACAGTAGATATGCTAATAGAAGCGAAAAGACGAGTCCCAGGAAGCAGTCTTGAAGAAGAAGAAGACACGATCGCCGGGACAAGAGCTTTATTAGCCTGACGTTTCGGATTCCTGCTCGAATCCATCATCATGATGATGGATTCGAGCAGGAATCCGAAACGTCAGGCTAATAAAGCTCTTGTCCCGGCGATCGTGTCTTCTTCTTCTTCAGTAGATATGCTAATTCATGAAATGTCAACAAAAATTTCGAAATGCGTTCTCGTCTCGAAAAGACAACTTAAATAGTGTTGTAAAACTAATCATGATACAGCATAAATCTATAATGATCCAGTCACCTCAGGGTGTCGGCTTTCGAATGAACTTACATTCGGCTGCATGCAAGATCTGTATTCTGCAAAAAATGACTACTTGCGTAGCATGCAATTTTCTCATTGATTTTCGATGCCCTTGAAAATTCAATTATATTTCATGAAAAAGATGCATAAAAATATTCATTCTTTTACTTATTCGGTAGAAAATCACGTCTTCTTCCAATTTCATACTCAAAGAAGAGTATAATTCGGCTTTAAAAACTCTTCTAATTCCCGAACAATTTTGAACCCGACCTGCTGTTACACTTGCATTCATGGTTTCAAAACTACAAGCTGTATATTTACCGTGTACGGAAAACCATGCATTTCTCTACGGTGTTAAGAGGATACCATATGAGGTTCATAAAATTAAGCAGTGGATTTGAGCAATATTGTTAACTTTACAAGCCACATTCGTAAATGCAGATACATGACGTTTCATGAACGGCCATTTAACGGTATTAAAAAATCTCACAATTAGAAACTTTTTTAAAATCGAATTATACTCTTCTTTTGAGTATGACCTTGAAAGAAGACGTAATTTTCTACCGAATAAGTAAAAGAATGAATATTTCTATGCATGTTTTTCATGAAATATAATTGCATTTTCAAGGGCATCGAAAATGAATGAGAAAATTGCGTGCTACTCAAGTAGTCATTTTTTGCAGCGTATAGATCTTGCATGCAGCCGAAAATAAGTTCTTTTGAAAGCCGACACCCTGAGGTAACTGGATCATTATAGGTTTATGCTGCACCGTGATTAGTTTTACAACACTACGTAATTTATCTTTTCGAAACGAGAACGCATTTCGAAATTTTGGTTGACATTTCATGAGTTAGCACATCTACTGTACATTTACACTGGAACGGCTGCCTGAGTGCCTACCCAAAATTGATAAACGTACACTAAGGAGATCCCACTCACGTTCGTCTCGACTTCCACGTCGGATGCCCGCCACCCACCAACTGTCACACCAGGTTAATGTTTTGGGTTTGCTTCGGAGGACGGTTAGCCTTCTGCTTGTCCTAATACCGCCATGGCTTGTGACCTTTTCATGGATGTCCATTCACACTACAGCAGTATGGTCCACCAGTTTGTATTCGTCAGACACAAAAAGCCTACCTACCTCGTAGTCAGTACTTTGCTGGGGACCGTTCAATCTCAGGCGCCTGTAGCCACCTCGACAAACCTACAATCAAGCTAAGGTAGGTCCGGCCAACTGGGGCTTCTGTCCCCATCCGATGGATGGGACGTGGGGGGCGAACCGTCATCACCTTCAAACATTCGCTAAGTGTGCATCACTTTCGTGAAATCGGCCAAATTAATTATGGGGCGGCGTTAGACTAACCTCATCAAGTCACCTGGACGTAGCAAGTTGATATAAATCAAGCTGTTATGACCTTTATATTGGCCCGTAAGGCACGATGTGACATGACCAGTGGTAGCTAGTATTGGCTAACTCGAACTTCTTTATGTAGATCTTTGCAAGTGAATGAGGTGCCAAAAGGAAATCAAAGTAAATCCTGTAAAGTAAATCCTGTAAAGTGGAAATATGAGTTTAAAGGCCGTTTATTGCATGCGATGGCACCAGGAGCCCCATTTAGAACTAGTAGGACGTCCAAAGGCACACATGTAAACGGGTAGTTGTATTAGACAATGACGGAAATTCTGGCGAAACAGATCATATGTCTAGTAGAGCACAGAAACGAACTTTCCATCATCATATGTTATTTGATGATGGGGTCGAAGGCAACTTCTTCAAGTCCAGACTAGGTATTCTGCCAGTTTTGATGATCATGGCAATTGCGCACACTTCGCCATGAGAGGCTTCATTGAGGAATATCATTTTAATTCAAGAAAACATGCCTGCGATAGACTTCTTCGACAACCGTTCGCCTACTTTCTGATGAAATTAGCGGTTTACTTTTGACTTCGAAGGCACCATTTGGGCAAAAATGGACTCCACCACTAAGAGACGGCCAGATGTTACTGAGCGAATAATTCCTTGAAGGCAAACCTCCTAAGAGCTGGAGGCTCTAGAGCCGAAATAAGTCAGCAATGTTCCAAGGAGAGAGAGAGAGAGAGAGAGAGAGAGAGAGAGGAGAGGAGAGAGAGCTCCTGAGTGAATAAGAGTAAATAAGTGTTCGTTAAAATGCACTGCTCGTAGACACGAATCAAAGGTGCAATTAACTTAGGCGGATCGCAGAATCCATAGAGCGCCCGCTGACGGCAGCGCCGTAGAAACAGTTGAAACAATGTGTTCTCGAAGCTTCCCTTGATGATTATATAAATAACCAATCATACCTTACCAGGTGCGTCTTTAGAATACACGATAAAGCAGATTCCCTTTTTACTGCATGGCTGCGGATATTAATGTAGCAGTAGAACACGGTCAAACTTCAGAGAGGGCCTGCATTTTATGCATGCCGGGCAGCCACTTAACGATAGGGGGTCGTTTGTGTGCGCCCAGAAGGACACAGCACTAGGAGGACTTTTCGAAACAGATGGTTTTGGGCCAAATTCCTAGAGATGTAATTATTCAAGTGTCATAATCCTAACCCAAACCTTATCCATAGTCCTGACCAACAGAAGCAAATAGACGAGTTCAAGGAAGCAGTTCGGAAGAAGAAGAAGAAGAAGAAGAAGAAGAAGAAGAAGATGATGATGATGATGA
>CACRXP010000005.1:575690-591471 GCA_902702965.1 Spirometra erinaceieuropaei
GGTCAAAATTTTCCCCTGAATTTGATCGGCGTCTCGTCTTGTGTATGAATGCACCCTTCGGTCGCAGACTTGTCGCACCAGACTGACTGTGTGTTCAAGCGGCTGTGTTTATTTACCGTGCTTCACGTAGGCCTGAATTCATCCAGGCGTTGTCCGAGCATTGACCCGTGAACACAAACGCGGCAGATCGACGTAGAAGAATGACGTGACGATGGTAAAGTAAACTCTGCGCGTTTAATCGGGACACCGCCTTTCAGTCAGCCACATGAGTCAGAATTGTCCTCCGACCATAAAAATATGCAGTCTCTAAAGGTTCAAACAAGTCTAGCGTCTGTTCGACGAGGTCGTCTTGTTGTTGTTGTTGTTGTGATTGCTGGAATGACTGTTGATGACCAGCCAGAACTGCCCTGGTCCCAATTTGAGAAGACGTGGGACTCCGATTCGACTGCCGATATGGCAACGATCGAATGAATGACCCCAAACACACGCACACACGACCAGCCAAAGGTGCCTGTTTTACAGGAAAGGTGGTAATAGGGGGTTTAACAGGCGGGGCATAGAGGGGCCTTCAACCGATCCTTACCGGGGGAAATAAGCCTAAGCCTTTAGGCGCCCTTTTGCAACATACGACGTTAGACCGTGTAAGGAGACTAAAAGCGGGCTAAAAATATTCGCCAAAAATTTAACATGAATTTAAATGTAAGAAATTAATGCCTCATTGTTTAGATTTATTCTGGGAGATAGATCTGTAGAGTTCCCGTTTAAAGCATTCCACCCGCAGGGTCTCTACCTGAGCACGTGGTTTGCTGATCTGGCCAGAGTGAACGACTAGACACGGACACGCATGTAGCCGAACAAACAAAGCATCATCCCTGGGTCGGCAATAACTTTGAATACCTGCGCTCTAAACCCGTCCACACAAGGGGCGAGATTAAGTCAGTAGGGGGTTTCCTCCTAGAGAACGCTAGTATGTGTAGTGGACGTGTCTAGCATGAGAATAACGGCTGAATCCTTGTTTCCGAGTCACAAATCTTTCTCGCCTCGACATTCGAACAGTGCTGCACGAATGCCTTCGGGGAGATGTGGTTATGCATCCGCACCTAATGGACACAATATTGTCGACCTTCTTAATTATTTTGATTTGGCGGGATTATGCTGGCATGGTGTTGATGTGCGTTGCGGTGTGGGATCTGTTGCCGGCCTTGTTTCTGTGTTGTCATGTCTACCTTCTTCGGTCCAATGCCGCTGGTCCTTCTTGACTGTAGGCCTGTCGTCTTCTTCTAACTTTCGCGTTAGATGCTTGGGGGTTAGGGTTTAGTGCTGCCGTCAAGGATTAGAGTGAAATGGTTAGGTTTAGGGTTAAGGTTAGGGCTAGGGTTGGGGGTTATGGTTAGGAATTAGGGTATAGGACAACCATTTCTCCACCATTGAAACTACAACCGCGCATTCTCAATAGCTTTTCTTTGGCATACAATTACTTGACCTCGTCGCCTATGGGTCCTCCGGTCCCACCTGTAAAAACACTTATTACCACCGATCCCTTATTACAGGTGGCTGGGTTTTGTTTACCTCAGGTGCGGTGGTATAAACACATCCGAACATGCCTTTTATAGCATTTGCAATGAGTACTAGTTGGGACTTATACCCTGACTGTATTTCAGGATGGAATTACCGTACATTCATTCCTCGAATTTTATCGGTTTCCAGTCATGTCTGCAGGCAAGACTAGACGCCTTAGTACTTTGGTCGGGGGGACCTTGTCTTGCGTTATCACCGCTGTCGTGGCCGGTAGGTAAAATGCCCTTTCTGAATGTAAGTCATCGCCAGCGCGATGAGTGTAGTGGTTATTCGGGACCATTTAGCATGCGCCTTTTTAATGAGCATGCGACATTAGCGCACACGAACCCCCTTTGGGGGCTCCCCCACCCCGCCCATCCCCCTACTGTTTACATCCTACTGCAGAGTTTGTTTATGGCTGCACGTGTGTGAGACTTGTGTGTCAGCCCTCCTGATGCGAGAAGCAAGTTGATGATGAGTCCTTGGTTGCCTTTGAACTTTCGCCCTGCCAGTATGCCTCCATGGTGTTGGTAAACTTCTGTTGCAGTTGGCAGTAGTCGAAGGTCCTTGTGTGTTTATGTATGTGTCTAGGTCATATGCCAAAATGTAAACATTCTATGTCAATTAGACCCATGCGAGAGCTTCCTCTTGCAACACTCACTGCAGGTGCTTGGTTTGCAGAGGCTTCATCTTTTCACCCCGGCACTCCCTCTGTCGGCGAAGAGGGTTGACATAAAAACAAATCCGCCCAGTCTGAAGCTGACCGAAGTCGTGGTTTGATTGTCGCCTACGTCAGTCTCGGTAGCTCGCTCGCTTCCACACATGTCAGGGTATAGTATTGGCCACGCACTTACCTGAACATTGCAGGTCAGAACATGCCAAAATTGAACTAATCCTTCCTTCTTGCAACCAGGTAGTCGAAGCACATTTCCCGCATGATTACAATGTCAACCAACAAGAAACGGTCGCACGACACAAATGGTGGTCAGATGTATTTATGTAGCTCCAGGTGAAGTAAACAAACCCCAGCCACCTGTAATACGGGACCAATAGTAATAGGGGCTTTTACAGATGGGGTCGGGAAGCGCACAGACGACGGGATCGAGTAATTGTATGCAAAAGAAAAGCTATTGGGGTGCGTGGTTGTACTTTGAGTGGTTCAAAAATAGTTGCCCTAACCCCTAATCCTAACCCATAAGAACACTCCAACCCCTAACACCAACCCCAACAGTATTATGTCCACCAGGTGGGGCTACACAGCCATAGCTTACCCAAATGGTGGAAATTTAAATCAAATACTCTGGTTTTTACCTACAGAAGTTACCATTTAAGTTCTTTGTATCATCGTTTGGATTTCACTTAGTAAAGGACTTTTTTACAGTTTGCAGCGCTGGCTTATTGGCTATCCGATAGTTGTTAAGTTGCCAAGTGTCTTGTATATGAAGGAGACAACCAGTATTGTCGTCCGATAGACCCGGTAACCGCACACAGCACAGTTTGATTAATTTCACCAGTCGCTTCTTCAGTCAGAATGTGAAAGTCCAGAAATGGGACATGCATATGTCACGAATTTACTTCGACCAGGACTGAGAGGAGTTATACGGTCTACTGGCCGTAAGCTTGGTGAGACCACTGTGGCATGGGCCACGCGCTTGTTCAGGTCACTGTAATCGGTCAACCGTGAGGACTCGTCAGCGTGTTTTGCAATGCTTGAGCGCGACAGGGTAAGGAGTGGAACCTCGGGGGGAGGGGTGGGGGAGGGTAGGTGCAAGCAACAGCTTTCCAATGGTTGAAAATTTGGTCATGAATGACTGCTTCTAGACGCAGACAGTTCGTCTGGTCGAGCAGTCTACGTTACTCCACCACGCACGATATGCCACGGGAAGGTCCACCAACAGTTGGCGAACTTGTCCTCGTGTACTAACCTGAAAGTTAATAGCCCAACACCAGTCTGCTGGCTGGCGAAGACAGGCGTGTCGAGTTCCACGACAGTGCTCGAAGGGTGCCGAGGTACATCGCAAAAGCATAAACCGGAGGGGAAGGAACCGGACATTGAAGATGCCCTAGTCAGTGGTACTCTTCTGTAAGCAGACAAGGGCTGCATAGCAGAGGGACAGATTTAGCCAAACTTCTGTGACATGTAAACTTCGAAGATGCTGATGTGATTGGCTGTCTTAGTTTAAATTAAGTACCCGATGGGAAGGCCAATGATGATGCTAGAAACGGCCGAAACCTTGGAGAGTGACAAGAATTTTAGTATGCTTCACAATTACAATGCTGAAGACTACTCAATGGCGTCAACCCAGACGGCTCACGGAACCACCAGCATGCAGCAATGTCGGATTTGAAGAAGGCATGGGATCGTGCAACTGTTTTATGATGCTCAAACATGTCCTGAATTCGCAAACAGAAGCTTCTGTTTACTGGCTCGACTGTTATTCCTATATAGTGGACAGGTTGCAAAATATACCATACTTTAGAGCGCAAGTACTAGCAAAAAGTCCCGTCTGAGTCTAGAATTCTCAAATAGACTGATTTACTCTCGGTCGGCGACTAATATCTGAAGACATTGAAAACCTGCAATTTCGAAACTCGAGTATCTACCAGAAATCACTCGTTGAATGCTGGGGAACGCGCTGATGAACCGGACCTCTCACAGCTGTGTCGTGGAGCTGTAGAATCTCGGCGAAATATGTGTCTGGGATTTTATATCGTTTCCGTGCCGTCAGATTTTGCATATCGTGTAAAGTATGCATGTACTACTGACTGCCTTTCGACAGTTTATGAGTTTAAGCTGCTATTCCGCTGTATGATATAGGTCGATTCAAATATTCATATTAAATTCTAGTCAGAATTATGGGTCCCAACTAGATTAATTTCTTGGGAAATTAAATAGTTGCAAGTAGATTGGACAGTTTGCCTATTCAATATTATGCTAACAAAACTGTGAAGTTTGCTGTGGGTAATATTGACAGTTAACTCTTGATGCGAAATGTAGGAATGTAGGATTCTGCTGCCTATGCATTCCTATGAGGCGTATTCCATTTGGAAAATTTGCGCATCCTTAGTGCAGGCGATTTAGATGTTAAATCACAGAAGCGCTGATTCCGTGGAAAGTTAGTAGATTGCCACCCTAACACGGTAAAAAAAACGTTTTCTGCCCTTACAGAGGTCAACAAGGCTAGTGCAGTGACCCCTGTTATAAGTGCGGAATGTTTTGTTGCAGCCAAACAATCTTAACCCGCTCTATTTTTTGGGCACACATGAGGAATCGGATTTAAATGCGTCCGGTCCGACTGAGGGTAGGGATGAATTGGATCTGATTCTACGGAGTCTCAACAATTTTAAATACAAAAATTGTGTTCGTAATCTTTCAAGTCTCGATGAACCAGGACGATTGTTATGACAGGATTGTTCATCAAATTGTGACAGAGTCATAGACAGAGCAGGAATGTGGAGAAGATGAACAGGCCTGAAAAAAATTGAGTGACTGACAAGAATGCTAGAAAATTCTATGCCTCAATTATACTTCCACTTTATGCAGGAAAGCAACGAAGGCAGCCCAGCAAATGAATTAGACACACCCCAGAGATTGTATACGATTGCAGCATCTGAAGGGAACACGTGAAATTATCTCCCAGCCCGTCCTAATATGGCTTTAAATTACGTCACCTTTTCGATAATTGCTCCTTCGTTATTTTGAGATTAATTCTCAGCGTTGATCATCCAAAACCCGCATGCATGAGGATTTTACCGCCACAGTATACCGACAGCTAATAGGGGTCCTTCACCCTACTGTTGCCGAAATTATATGTTCGAGTTTCACAGTCTGCTGTAAAAACCCCTGTTCAAGTCCCAAGGCTTGCCTTTTGGTCACTCTAGCATAAAGCCAGCCAGGAGACTGACGATTGCTTGTCGGTTTTCCGACGGAATATGTACAATCTCAATATCAACGACTGATGGCGTCTCATCCGTTATCTCAAGGGCGGGAAGAATGAAGCAGATGTTTTGACAGATTTTGAATAATGAATATTGACCGAACTGTGAAAACTCGGCGCCTCGGTGGGACACGAACCCACGCAGTAAGGGGGAAGGCTTTAGTACAGCCAACGCTCTAACCACCTGAGCTACGAGGCCCCGCCGGATGACGCGAGTTTTATCACACTTGGGTCAAGTTACCCGCCCAACCTACTGCAACGTCTGGAATCCACCAAATCTGATACAGTTAGTTGACTGCCCAAGTAGGATTTCCTAAGTAATTCACCCAGAATCCACCAGATGACTACAAGGCTCACGTAATTCATCGATATTTTGGCAGATTTTGAATAATTCATATTGACCCAACTGTGAAAAACTCGGCGCCTCGGTGGGATTCGAACCCACGCAGTAAGGGGGAAGGCTTTAGTACAGCCAACGCTCTAACCACCTGAGCTACGAGGTCCCACCGGGAGAGATGAGTTTTGTCTCATTTGGGTCAAGTCTACCCGCCCAACCTACTGCAACGACTGGAACCCATCAAATCTGACACAGTAAACTGACTGTTCAAGCAGGATATCCTAAGTAATCCACCTAGAATCCAGCAACTGACTACCGGATTCACGTAACTTCTAATACTACTACTACTACTACTGCTGTTAGAACAGCCGTTGCTATCCAAGTGTTCTCACCACCAGAGCAAACTCTGGCTGGAATTCCCTGATTTCTTATGATGTGCTTCTTACAAGTTCTTTGACAGGATCCCTTTCCTTCTACGACAGGTGCTCGCCACTGATCGGGACCACTCAGCGCAGCTGACCTACAGTTTGAAAGGAGACGGTGAGCGGTACTTCAAAATTGACCCTGATACCGGTCTGATCACAACAATTGGGGGCGGGGAACACGAGAGCAGTAGGCTGGATCGAGAGATGACCCCAGCTGTCACCTTCGACGTTCTTGTACAGGATGTCCGGCCGCCATCAGGCCTACAAGACGAGGACAAACGCCTACGATCTTTCAATGAGACTGCAGTACGCGAACTGGTAATCAACACTGCACAGGCAACGGTGCGTATCAAGGTGCTGGACGAGAATGACAACGAACCCACCTTCACTTCCGTGGGTCCCTTCTACCTTCCGGAAAACCACTCCAAGTACACCAAAGTAAATGGCCATCTGAATGCAGTAGACCCCGATGAGGGTCTCAACGGAACGGTAAGGTTTGCTGCCTCCTGGCATAGACGCGAAAGGCGTCCCTTTTGTGTGTGTGTGTGTGTGCCTTTTTCTTCTTCATCAGAGGCTGTCAGCTCTCATTTGGGTCCCTCTGGCCTGTCTGTCTGGTCGACTGGCCTCCCGCCTCATCTGTCCACCTTGGACCTCTTGAATAAATTAGTAAATCCTGCAAAGTTCACATGGAAAGCAGGCCTGCCCCCAGCAGTCGCGCAGGCCGGGGATTCAGTCTGGCGCTTCTAATTGACTGAGGGGGTGTGGATGCGTATGTGCGTGTGTGCGTGTGTGTGTCAGCATAATGTGAAGCCTTGTCGCCGTTTTCACACGGCGCTGTGAATATGCGTGTGAGCGGGAGTAGACAAAACAAGTTTAGCTAATTTGCATGTTCTGCCAGTCGGCTGTCTTCTTCTTCATCCACCCTCCTGTCAGTGTTGTTGTGGGAGCAGGCGTACGCGCATTTTTCATACCAGGCGACCCGCTCTGGCTCCCAACCTCCATAGAACGTCAGGCAAGTTCAGCACGACAATGTGGCCTTAGCGATCCTTGGGTTCCTCACTGTTTCCCGAACAGAGCCACAAGGAGAACAGTTTTTACTGCATGAGTGAAGAGAGTCTTTAATAGGATCTCTGCTAGTCCCGATGGAAGCATAGATTGCCATCAGAGGCTGTGCTAGTAGAAGACCTGTACGCAGACAAATACATGCGTCTTCTTTTGTTCCATCAGAGTATACGAAATGGTATCGAAAACACTGGTTTGCATACCCGCTTCGCGATCGGTGGACCTCGCGTAAAGGCATTATGGAGGGCTCGCTTCGCGGCAGGATTGCATATTTCGCTTGAGAGAAAACGCCGCAGTGCATATAGCTCCCTCCAGTTATACGATGGGCTGTCTGTGCAAGCTAATTAATAAGAGAGATTTGCGATCCACAGAGGGAAAGCTGGCCAGCGATTAAACAAATATGCATAGCTCTAGCGCATTCATCTACAGCCACCCACCGTCAGCGTAAAATAGAGGCCGTTGATCGCGGTGGGCTTTTATGCGCCCCCTCCCACCCCCCTGGGCGCCATTGATAATAAATTACGCGGCAGTTTTTTTTATTTACAAACCCGAAAACTCCGATAGTTTGCACACTGCCCTCGCCTGCGTCACCATGCCAGCGCAGTGACGGTTGGAGCGGAAGCAAGCACAAAGGACTGAACAAAAAATGAAAGGACCATGTGTTGCGATTTATTGTCTGCCGTCACAGCGTCGGCACCGGTTGTTAACTCGCACACCATACTTTGGTCTCAGTTTTTTTATTTCTTCTAGGGTGGTAGGAGACAGAGAGAGAGAGAGTAAGTCAAACTGCTGGAACAATTTTTAAAGTGGCCTGCAAATAAATGATCATCAAAGTTGCCGTCTGTTGGGGAACGTAACACTGTGCCCCGAGGCACTCAACTAAAACCTTTTAGGGGAGGATGTTGTAGACAGTTGCTGTGACCAGCTGTTCTGCCCCTCACATCGGCGAGACCAGAGAGTTTATAAACTTCAGCCAGCAAAACTTTTACTATTGTAAATAGCTGAAAAATCATCTGTTTGCTAGGCGATACTGTCTACAGATTTATTGGTAATGTTACCCTGGTTCACATATAGTGATTAAGCCTTTTATTTAAAAACAAACGTCTCTTCCACACGACAGTTTCCATGCGTAAAGACACTCTAATTTGGAGGGTCAATATATGACGCAATTTGACTCCCAAGTTAATTCCCACTGGCACGAGGCGCATAGACTGAAGTAATCTCTTTCAGCCGAATCACACCAAAAGTGTAGCGAAAAAAGCACAATAGGCGTTTATCTCGGTTCCACGGGAGTGACTTTCTTAATGAAAGTTGTAGCATTCCATCTCAGCGTATTGAAGTACTGTTTTGCAATGAGTATCTTATGGAAATGTGGGCAGAATAGACTTCAGACTGACCATCATCGGAAACCTTTCCGCTTTCCCAGCTGAGGGACCATACTCTGGCAGCCACACCGTAGGAGCGCTTTCGCCGCAAACATCTGCGGCGCGCATCATGAAAAATGGGCAAACATCCCTTTTGGCTGTCTGCATTTTCGCCGAAATTGTGGAGAATGTTTGTGTGCTAGGTCCAAACCTCATTAACCGCTTGTTACGCTCAAAGCTGACGCGCCCAGTTCATGATAATGTCTCCCAGGACAAGCATCACGAATCTTTCGAAGTGTCTAGCTCTCTCATGACGACTACCATGCAGCGGATCTTGGACCTCTTTGCTTCCACATCCACAAATTTTAGAATGACCTTCAGCACAAAGAAGACTGTACCAAGTGAAGAAGAAGAAGGATGGTTGTGCAGCGGAACCTTTTGTTTTCTGTCCTGGGCTTTCGGACTCGTGCAGGAGTCCAACGTCAGATGTAGCAGCAGCAACAGAACAGAATCAAAGTCTGAGGAGTAATCTGGAGTAGTGTATCGTATTCCGTGCGAAAACTGTCCTTGTAACTACACAGGCCGGACGGGACGAAAACTCAGATCGCGCATGCACGAACATAAGCTGGCTGCGCAACGAGGCGACGCATTATCACAAGTGGTCGCCCACACCTACGAGACGGCTCATGAGTTGAACTTCGCACCACCGAACTAGTCGCCCACGGCGGAAACAACTCAGACCGAGAAATGATTGAAGCCTGGGCCTCGGATGAGAACTCAGTCAATCGATCTATCGATCTGGCGCCGGCGTACAGAGCCCTGCTCTGTCGCCCCAGTCTTGCGCCGCCGGTCGATGGCTGGCTTACACACTCTATAACTGTCCCCTGTTGTGTTGCTGCTACTATCTCTGACGACAGACTCCTGCACGAGTTCAAAAGCCCAGAACAATAAAAAAATGTTCCGGTGCTCGGTCATCCTTCTTCATTTATACATACACCTGAAACTCGAACTTTCACCTTCATTCATGAAGGCTGCGCTGCTATACGGACCATTTCCAATGACGAAATGAATTAAACCAATGATAGGGTATCCCCCTCGGAAGCAGCGTAACTATTTTATTGCAAGCAACTTCCACTCGTTAGGCAGACCTTCGGTCGAGTCCAGTCCACCGTATGAACCTGTGGTTACGGTTATCTCCACAGCGTTCTTGGTAGTGCGCTGAAACACGAACGTAAATGGGCATCTGTGAAGACCAGTTGATCTTCCTCTGACCTGTCTTCTGTGATGATGTAAGGAATAAATAGCAGGATATGTTACCGACATTCAGACCGTGAAGTTTACGTGCGCGTTGTGCCCTTTCATAACGCTGGATTGGGTTCAACTTCGTCGAGCCAGCCAGGAATTGCTTCGCAAGCGAGATGGATGAGAACGATGTTAAAAGCGTGTACTAGGGAATTCAATCAAATGCCTCAGGATGGTCCAAAAATTCCGGAAAGATGTTATGTAAGCCCGTCGGGCATAATCGCCCATTACAGCGGAACCGATGCCCAAACGTCCGAATTCGGAGGGACGCGAAGTTAAAGAAAAAAAATGAAACAAGGAAAGCATCGGGATTAGTAAGGATTATCCGGTTAGATGTACTTTCGTAGCCGTACCTGTTAGGGGTTACGGTTATTTGTTAGTGGTTGGGGTTAGGGTTAGGAGTTAGGCTGGTGCTTGTCTACTGCACGTACGACTACGAAATATGATCCAACCGATTATCCCTCTGGCGCAGGAGACGCTTTTCAATCGCGCTGTCGAAGTGATTTTAAATCCTGACTCCCGTTGCTGGGCCTTTCGGAGTGCATCACACCAGCCTCAGAAACGCACCACAAATGAATCGCCGGTCCGTGTGTGTCGCACCCTTCAGCGCGTAATCAACAGACACCTACCACTCAAGTTGGGCAATGCACACACCCACTGCATGGACAGTAGCAGTCACTCGGTAATCGACCCACCGACAGTGTGCGGAGATGACCAATGTCTACACGAATGTTCGATACACGTACCCAGTCGGACGTGTGTGCATGTGCGTCAGCATAGCTTGAATTAGTATCTGCATTTTCGCATGGAATCAGTAATACGAATGTGAGCTGCAGCAGGCGAGTAGAAATTTCGGCTAATTTGCATTTGCTGCCAGCCGGTCTTTTGCCTCCAATCTCTTCTGGCATGTCTCTGTCTCACACACGCCTCCCCCCGTCCCGTCTTCTTTGTACGCCGTGGGAATATGCGTTAGATCATTTGTCATACTGTGACAGTCCATTTGCGTCCCGATCGCTTTTTATGCTTATCAGACTGCCTGGCCGTTTCCCATCGAATCCATTTAGCTATGCCTCTCCGTCTTTGTTTTATGGGGGTGTTCCTGTAGGCTGTCAGTGGCAGGTAAATTTTTAATTTCTCCTTTATGCCCTGCTGATCGGCCGAGATAGGAGCGAGGTACGTCTGGGTCCATACAACAGTTCGAATGTTCACCACGTGCTCTTCATGAAGTGGACACGGCTGCGGTGAATTGAGCGTGAACTGATCCACAAAGAGGCGCAATTTTGCAACATCGATCGTTCACGCTCTTTCTCTGTCTTCTCCCTCACCTACTTTGCTCTGACGGTAATGTAATATCAAGAAGACCGGTGGTGTTCGCGCGGACAATGGCTGACAAAAGTGAACAGCCAGGATCCTGTAAAATCGACTCGGATCTCTCAAGTGTCATAGAGGCCACATTGAGAAGGAGTCATTTCAGCATGACCCTCGGTCCGACAGAAAACTGAGTTATCGCGTCTACTTGTTACCCGTACTGGCAGGGTTTTTATTGGTCACTATAAGGTATAACACGTCGGACTGTCCACAGCAACGAAACCATATCCTGCATCCACGCCGTCTTTAAGTCTCGTTAGTACTGTAATATGCTGGATTCTAGGGGATTTTCGGGACAAGGTCGCAGTAAATGACAGCACTCAGGGAGCAAAATCCAGTTCCTCGTGACATACTGCCTTCTTGCCTTATTATAATTGATGCTTCCGCGCTCTCGTAACTAGATGGAATGCGATATACTTCTTTTAGGAAAATAAGCTGGAAAAACTGCGAAAAGTGCCCAACTTCTGCTTGCACTGTCAAGTATATGGATACTCTCATAATTCCTCTGGGATCGGGTTCCTGGCACGTGGGCTCTGTTGCAAGTAGCAGCGGAGAAATCTAGCACGGAAACGAATTATGCCACCCCAACATTTATCCGGATGTTCACCCACTACCGCACTCTTATTTCCGCCGTTTAACTCTAAGCAAAAGCCCATATTACTCGATGATCTAGTTATTTGTTCCCTGAGTGTGGTCGCATACTGCCTCCTTGCCGATTTTCGATGTCATAGTAAAAAAGGTGAATGAAAATAAAGGATTTTATGGGTTAAGTTAGCTCGGTAACGGTCCGAACCCGTAAAGGCATAGTTTTTATCTAATCTTGTCTGAGTATGTGTGCTAACACGGGGCCTACATTAGCTCAACCGAGACTGGATAGTATACATTTCAAGACGGGCAGAAAATCGAAACCCAAGCCCTTTCGTAAACGGCGTCTCGGGGGTTGAGTATCCTCCGGTTAGTAACACCCGCAAAGGCGGCATGCCTCCAGCGCAAATCAAAATGTAACCAATTCTGTCTTTATTTATGAACTTACGAACTGCATCCCTTTCCTACTGCGAAAATTGGCAAGGACAGCTCCGTCAGTATTGCAGTCTAGTCAGACGTTATGACCACTTTTCTTGGTGGCGGAGCCTGTCCACGCCACATGGGCGACAAACGAGCTCTGAAATGATGTAAAAATGAGGCCTGTGTGTTCGGTGCCATAACAGCGGTTCCAAAGTGTCAACCAGTTTATGTGCTACTCGAGTTAACGATGGATCATTAATACGAAGACGTTGATGCTTTAATGGAAAATCCAGGCGACCGGCTGAAGAAACAGATAACACGCGCTTCTCCCTCCACCCTTCCATCCTACAAGCATGCCGTTCAGGGAATAAGGCGGGGGGGGGGGTTCTTTACGTACTCTACGGGAGTCCATGAATGATAAATTGTGCTGAAGTTTTGCAACTTCACACCTCGATCGCACCACACTGTTCTCGCTTGCCTACTGACTGATGGCGCGGAAATCTCTGCGGACAGAAGAAAGGGACCAGGGAATGGGATTTATTGTTAGCTGTCGACAAGGATGGTAAGTGATGCTAGCTCGCATCAGACGCCCCCTACACTAAACCCTACAAATGGGCCCGCTTTCAGAATGGCACGTTCGCATGAACTGCCGTGTAGGAGAGCGCGATTTTAAAACAAGTTTGACCAAGTATGAGGCTGCCAAATGTTCCCCTCCCTCCTCTCCCCGCCCCCGAATCGCCAGCTGTTAGAGAGACTGAATTCCAAGCCTTCCTCCCGATGCGTCCTTGCCAAAACAGTTTGGAATACACTAAAGACAGTTGTTGTAGCCAGCTGTTGTGCTTCACACGGACGAGGCAGTGGAATGAATAGCAGCAGAGCGACAGGAATTTTTCTGCTGAGAGTGGTGCTTAGGTTAACAAGATGATTAAACCTGCGACATCCGACGCTGAGGCAATATGATCAGCATTCATCAGTGTGAATCACCCACGAGGGTAAAACCTTTTCACGTCGAGAACAGGCGTTGTTGTTCCAAGGGTGCCTCATAGTTAAGATACAAATTTCACCTTTGTATTTCGCAGGAAAACTTTGGCAGATTGGCCAGATCGGGCAAATAGGTGGCACGACAATTGCCAAGGGAAGTCTCCATCTGATTTAACGAATTGCCTTATCTCTAAGCTTACTAATTTCTCCCTCTCCGAGAAAGTCTTTTTACCAGCGTGACCTACGAGAGCGCAGTGGCCATTTGGCTACGTGTCGAATTCAGTATTACATATAATTGTGTCCAACGTCCGCCTAGATATGCCGGATCTTTGGAAAAGACAACAATCGGCTTTTTGTGTCCTGCATGTCACTGCGAATGTCTTTTGAGCCGGAACTGTCGTGTGCAGAAAACGGACTGAACCGGCCTCGGGGAGTCCCGAGAGTGCGCATCGGAGTGACCACAACGTCCTAACAGACGCGCTTCGGCTCCCATTGGCGTCTTTGTCTGGTGTATTCAACCCACCGGCGGGAGGCACCACTCGATAGGGCTGGTTTCGGGTCACATCTCTCTCCATCTCTCGCACAGGCTCCTACTGCCCCTCAAGGCTCATGTGTCTGGTTCGTGTGTCAGCCGAAGAGACATCTGACGCTAAAGCATCACCCAGCCTCGAAGACGACGCATCCCCCCCCTCCTCCTCCTGCCTCCCTCCCACACGCTCAAATCGGCACGGTGACAAAGAGGTGGGTGTACCCAAACTGGGTCGTAGGGCCTCCTGGCATGGCGGACAGGCCAACGGCATTGGCAGATGGTGTTGGACGCCGATAAATTCCATCACCAAAACCACAACTGGCGTCATCTGTTCCGAGACAGACAAGCGGCACCAGGGGTAGATTATTCGGAGTCGTGTAAACACGACCCAAGACTGTATCCCATGTGAGGTGTTGTCTGGTATAACTGACAGAGCAGAAGGCTCGTCTGATCTATCAAACTTGGTAAACGCTCCGTTGTGCCCACCATCACACCCCCACATATTACTAAAGCATTTTCGTCTTACATCACAATGTTTTCGCAAATCTATCCAGCACAGAGGATGGAACCTTTGTTGCTGCTGCTGCTGCTGCTGCTGCTGCTGTCGTTGCTTCACTTCAGTCACTGCGCTGTGGAAACCCGTGCCTACATTTGCTCTTACAATGGAGTTCGCCTCGGGCGCTAGCGGCGTCCCCGAAGACGGCGGACGTATACGCAGGCACCGACCCCGCCGCGAGACTAAGCAGTCGACTATAATTACATCAAAGACCATATGACAGTATCACGGCGCTAGTGAAGAAGGCAGGCAGGCGAGGAGGAGTAATTAAAGGAAAAGAATGGAGGCTGGAGGAGTGAAAGAAAGCTTTGGCGGTGGGTGGGGAGCAGGACGAACCGAGTAGCAGGCCTTCCCAACTCGGTGTTAGGGGTTGCGTGTCTGCTTTCTGGAGGACTTTGCGGCCCGTTATCTTTCGCGGTAATTTCGGCTCTGACGGTAAAAAAATGGGGGGAGGGAAGGGGGGGGGGAACGATCGGGGACAAAGCAATTAGAGGACTATATGGGAAGAAGCATAGAAGACGCACGCCTAAGCTGTCGCGAGAATTACGCCTGGACGAAAGATGTGCGTGCGCTCGAGGAAACCTATTTTCTCCAATGAAAAGCACATGTCAGAAATGTCAGAACAAATTGGCCTGCGGAAAAATGACTAGACGGCAACCGGTTTTCATGCGGCCTTACGGGTCTCACCTAAAGGTTGAAGGGGCTGCAAATCTGTGCATCAACCGGCGTAGTTTGTATTTGCGCGTTCATTAGTTTATCCAAATGCCTTCTGTAATAGGCAGATATCCATGGTTGGCATAGAAAAAGGAGGGGATGTTATGCTTGTCGGTTTGACGTCTTGTTCGCTGTCAGTTACACTTCTTCGCGTTTTAAACCCGCCCGTAGCGAAGAAGTTCCCTGCTAATCGCTTATGTGTATGTATCGGGTGGTACAGGAGAAGTGAGAGAGAGAGAGGGGTCGATTGTAGGGACTGTGTCCTCACGTCATTCAGCGACTATTCCTCACTATAACCAGTCTGACGCGCTTTCAGTCTAAAAGTCTTGGCCAGGAAGGCTGCTAAGCGATGGGATAAGTCTGTCCTCCTCTCGGGACAGAGAGTCAAGATGTAATGACTCCTCCTTAATGTGGTCTCTATGGCATCGCCATCCTTAAGGGATCCGAGCCGCCTCTTCTGCGTTGCCATGGCAACCTGCTCTATCGGGTGCGGAACCGGTAAATGTGCTACGCGTGTACGGACTGTTTAGCTGTGTTGACCGCTGCGCCCGGTCGCGCCTCCCGTCATCTTGACTCTGTCCTGGCACCGGGCTCAGGTGGGTGAAGAAGCAGAGAGTGAAGTAGGTGCAACGAAAGTCAGCTA
>CACRXP010000005.1:602430-613437 GCA_902702965.1 Spirometra erinaceieuropaei
CACCACCATCACCACCACCACCACAGCTCCCACTGCGGGGCTTTACTTGAGACGCGGACAGCCATGGTCAAGGGCAGTCCGAAGGAGCACCCAGCCTTGCACTTAAGTGTCAGCTGGATTTGGCTTCTGGTAGATCGTTCCGAAGTGAGATAAAGAGGGAGGAGGTGGAGAGGATTGTGACGCCGTGGATGACACGGCAGGCCAAGTCGTACTTTATGCTGACTAACATGGGGAAAAACGAAAATTGGCGGATAGCTTGTTAAAAATCTGCCACGCCCGGGTATGGAAGCCACATGTTTGAAAGCAGTTAGTGCGAAAATTAATTAGAAGTGTAACAGGCAGAGCACGCCACTATTCGTGTCTGCATTTCGAATTGAATTAGCGCATACATCAATCACTTAAAAATTCCCAAACGTAGGAAGTTTTCTGTAAAAGCACTTCACTCCCCGATGGTTTTGTTTAAAAGGGTCTAATACAATGCAGAGTTCCAGAAAAATTAACCTGCTCCAGTCTTCTTCTGCTAGTTGGTTTCATGCAGGCGCGGACAAGTTATGGGAAAGTATATACTCCTCCGTGGGTGGTAGTGTATAAAAGTTTTAACCATAGACGACAAGGGCTGTCGCTGTTTATGAAATAACTTCACATTATGTTTTCTGGTCACCAGTACTTAAACGCCGACTAAATAGTCATGTTATCGTGACAATGTTGGATTTTTGTCGATGTTCCATGATTTTTGACCCAGGCCTGACTGCTGGATGTTCTCTGTGTACCCTTTTCTTCATCCTCTATTCCTTTTGTCACTTCTTCTTCCTCTTCTTTATCCCCCTACTACAACTACTACGGCGGTCAACAAATTATCACGTTCGCACCATTATTGATCTCAGTAGGCGTAATGCTGCCTGTGGATACTTCCAATTCGAGTTGCTTCGCGGACCGCTACGATTATGACACACAGTTATGTCAAAGTCTAGTTTTAGTGTTTAGGCGTACGGCCTATGTTTAGAGTTTAGGGATGGGGCTCATTATTAGGGTTAGGGTAGACTTAGTCTACGGTCTAAGTCTCATTGGTCACATTCTGGGGCAGTTCATTTTCGATGACCTTGACGTGCCAATCACCATTATTCCTAAAGGAGTTGGTTTTTACTGGTTGCTGATAGCGAATTTTTGTGTTGCGCTCTGCTCACAAACCAGCACATTTGTCTATGATACATTCGTTTTCCCGTCCCTGTTTTCACACATTCTTCATTGTTTTTTCGCAGTCTCGCCCGTAAAACCCTTGTCACCGCGGTTCCCCTATTTTACTCGCCCGGAATTGTCCGTTGCCCAGCAGGACCGCGTTTCCAAATTTGGCCGCTGTTACCATTCATCATCACCATCCTCCTCCTCTTCCTCCTCCTATCCTTCCTCGACAATGGTAGGGTGTAAGACCCACAACTAACTTGAGCCAACCTTTGGACCGTGTAATACGTTGAGAGGGGGTAGAGACAGCTTTACATGTGGGGCAACACACAGGACGGAGAGCAGTAGGACACAGAAAATAGATAAATTTCTGCCGAAAGTCTTATCTTACGCTGCCATTTGGCAGAGTAAGTGAGCGCGATAATAAAAAATAAAAAAGTAATTTTCAAAAAACAGCAGACTTTGAAGAAAGCATCGCTGGTGAGTTTGCATTTAATCAGGAAGGGAAGGAAATTTCAGCCAATGGGAATGGGGAATAATAAATGATGTTTGCAGTTAAAACGAATTCTAGGGTATATTTTTCAGAGTTGCCATCTACTTAGGGACCCTACACCCTACCATTGCCCCTTCCTCCTACCACTTGTCATTTTCTTAATCTAATTTTCCTTTTAGTCGTCAATTAAACATGACCACCCCCTGCGATGTCTTCATCTGCAAAAACAGAAGCCTGGCACGTGAACTATCACATGGTTGACTAGCGTGCGTGCCATAGGATGGGGTAGAATGGCAGCAAAGTTTGCTTCTAGTCAGCCAAGAGAGACTGGCCGGAAACTTAGCCCACAGTTTTTAGGCCGCCTGGGGGCCTCAGAGTGTGACGCCCTGCTCGCACGCGCTGCATCAGTTATTCAGGCGGTAGGGGCAGTATTCACCTGTCCCATCACCCCTTCCTAATGCGCCCCATTCCCTCAGAGCTGCCTTCATTATAGCCTGTCATGCTTCAGCCTTAACATGTCATCCCAGGCTGCATTTACCGAAGTCACCCTTGGCAGGGCTTACAAGCTGCACCCCCTCCCCCCCTCCCTCTCATCAACGCCAACTCAAATCGCCCCAAGCGCGATGCATCGAGTGGCGCCGGTCCGTTGTTTTCCTCCGCGAGCGGGTTTGCGCAAACACCCTCTCTTCAATGATGAATTGCCTGTACGCCAGCCTACGCGTTTTACGCAGTGAGCACTAAGCCATCTCAGCTGCCGCGCGTTGACGTATATCAGGCTTCGCATCAGACCCCCTCTCTCTCTCTCCCCCTGCCCGTTCTCAGTCTGTCTGCCAGTTTGCCATCTGTTCCGCCTGGTACGGTCTGCTCTGCCTTGCTCAGGGCATGTCGGAGGGGAGAAGGGGTGCGAAATAATATATTTGACGTTTCGACGTACCAGCGCCTGAAATCATAGTGTCTGTGACAGAGACACCATTTGGGTCTTCTGGATAATCACATCCTCCAGGGACTGTCCTGAACTACGTATGCCTATGGGGTGTCGCCAGCGATTCTCTGATTGTGGGGCGATAATGGCCACCGTAAGAGTGCACTGTTTCTCACTAATAACATACACCTACAACTCAGCGGCGGGTGACTAGAACTGTTGGTTGAGAGTAATAAAGAGACCTGACAAGATTTCGAAGTGCGTATTGGTGATATTTTGACAGAAGTATGGGTTGACCATTTGTCAGGAACGCATAGCTGGTGCGTTGATCGTCAATGCCATTCATATAGTGAGAAATGTTAATTATGCTCTTCCATGATTGCTGCCAAAGCACCTTTCGCATCCTCCGTAGGTCAAAGCTTAATTCGCCGAACACTTTGTGCCGAAAGTGAATTCACGCCGTTTTTTTTTCTAGCTGCATCTATTTCTACATAAGTTTTGCTGTCTTAGCACGTATTAGTTTTTGTTGAAATTGGAGAGGCAAATGAAGTTATTACTTGAGAGGTTGCAATGAAAGAGCACGCTCTTTTGCGTCGTGGTGGAGTCGACTGCACACTGCTCTTTCCCACCGTACGACGTGTTAATTAAGGTAACCTGAGATGTGCTTGTCGGAAGCGGTCCATTCGTTTATATCATATTTGCTGGACTCTGAAGCCGTTTGGAACATGCGAACCATTTAGTGCTTACACCCACCAGTGAAAGAATTACATATATAGGGGTAAATGACATAGGGTATTTTTAAAGCATTTTAGCTGATACTCAACTAACCATTCACTAGGTTGTTTGTCTGTGACTTCAGGCTTGCAGATATTTCAGTATGGGCTTAGTACATTTGCTCGGTCCTTCAAAGAGATACGTCCGGCGTACGTGGCATATACCTTTGCCATATATATATTTCGAAGAAAAATGAGTCCTTTGGGAAAATGAGCAAACTATATTTCGTAATAAATTTTTGATTCTGGTTCCCCAGCTCACCGTCAGACGTGTAGCAGGTGTGGAAATAAAGTTTGTTTTTTTCCCCAAAGGACTCATTTTTATTCGAATTATGTTTCTCGGGCTGCCTATCTTCCGATATATATGTATATATATTTATGCAGCTGCATGACGCAGCTAGGGGGGAGTTCGACTTCTCAGCGGGTCTCCTAGCATTCTCTCTGTCGTTTCTGGTATGCAAACTTCAAAAATGATTAAGTCCAGGACATGTTTACATGTGTACCCAATCCCAACCGACAGAATAATTAGCCCGTGGTTCGACGGTTAGAAGCTTTGGGCTTCTAACTAACAGGTCTCGGGATCGAGCACCGGGTGTTTCACACATCGGAGTTGGGTATGACTGGCTGACGATGGCATATAAGCGAGAAATGGTCATTCCAGTTTCCCTTGTCTTTGTCGGCAATGTTATTCTGCTTACAGTACGTGCCGCTGTGCAGATGCTGGTTGCGCTCGAGAGAGAGCCCAAAGGCGCAACGGGAGGAGTGAGCTCCGTAACACGATCGATGAGGGCCCTTCTACCATTTTTATGCACTTAACCATCGATCCATTGGCTTTCCGAAGCAAACAGACTTCTCCACTGTCATAGCTTGGGCGAGTTCGGCCTGGCTGTTGGTTGTAGGCTCGTGACCTCCGCCACCCGCACGAAACCTGCTCGCGTCAGGAAGTCGGTGCATCAATGTGCGTTCATTCTGCAACGACAGAGAATGACAGATGGCGAGGCACTGCTGAACTTCGGTTGGATTACCTACTTATGACCCATCTGCCAGAACCCGGTCGTGGACTATCAGTGTCGTGTGCGTTTGCACGTTTGTGTTCTTAGTCCTAACTGATGTTAAGGGTCCCGATTGGCTGGAAGAAGGCAGAATACGTTCGAAACTGTTTTTGAAGCAAGCTACCTCCATTCTCCGTCATCTCCCCTCCGAAAGTGGTAAAGGGACGCTCACTGATCCGGTCGCGGGACATGCTTGTTCGTTGTGTCGGGAAGCCGATGCGGCTAGATCGCAGTTGGTAGCCAGGTCCCGCATTACAGGTGGCTGGGGGTTTGTTTACTGGGGCTATTTTGTGAAGCTCCATAATCACATGTGACCCATTTGGATTCCGTTTTACGGTTGTGGTTAGAATTACGGTACCGGTTAATAGTTTCCGATTTTCGGGTTAGGGTTATGCCTTTAGGCTTAGGTTTTCGGGTTGCGGTTAGAGTTTAAGCGTACGATTAGGTTTAACTATTACGGTTAGGTATTTCAGTTACGCCTATGCCTAAGGGCTACAGTTATGTTTACGATTTCGATTAGGGTTACGATTAGGGTTGTCGTTGGGGTTAATGGCTAACGTTTAATGGTGAGGTTAGGGTTAGGGTTAAGGTTAGAATTAGGGTTAGGTCACCGTCCGCTTCCCATTCCTGGCTACCAACTGCGATCTAACCGCCGGTGCATCACTATGCGTTCATTTCTAATTGGGCAGATATGCTATCTGTAGCGACAGAGCATGACAGATAGCGAGGCACTGATGAACTTCGGTTGGAGTAAGTACTTATGACCCATCCGCCAGAACCCGGTCGTGGACTATCACTGTCGGGTGCGTTCGAATGTTTGTGTTCTTAGACCTAACTGATGGTAAGGGTCAGGATTGGGTGGGAGAAGGCAGAGTAAGTTCAACACGGTTAGACACGGCATTCACCTACCTCCCTTCTCCGTCATCTCCCCTCCGAGAGTGGTAAAGGGACGCTCACTGATCGGGTCGCGGGACATGGTTGTTCGTTGTGCCTCGGAGCTCAATCAAGGGCACTCAGAGGCAGTGAAATAACTACGGGGATTAAATACAGCTAAGGAGGTGCTGGAATAACAAGGACAAAGAAGGACTAAATGATGTGTCCCATTCTTGTTTTGCAGGTCCCAGATTCTCCGGGGATGCACTACTGCAAAAGATCCGAGGAGGGCGCCCAGGAGATCTTCGAAGCGCGGGAGGGTGTCCGGCACAGCGGGATGCCCACATCCGAGCAATTTGAGGGAGGATCAGCTGATTCTGGCCGCGGTGTTAGCGAGGATGAGCCCCAACCTCAATTTTCTCGGATAGGAGGCGTCCCTATTGAAAATGCCTTTGTGCTCTCCTTCCCGGCTTCCAGCTTCGACATCTCCACCTTTTCTGGATCTCCTGCGCCGCCCACTTCTTCCTTCTCCACAAATCCTGCCTCTTTTATGAAGAAAGCCAATTATACCACATCAGTGGCTGAAAATCTCCCTTCAAATGGTACGTTCTTTGATGTGTATTTCACACTGCCCACGGCGCTTAAGCAATCCTGTTATTGATAGATATTTTGGCAGATTTTGAATAAATCATATTGATTCAACTGTTAAAAACTCGGCGCTTCGGTGGGATTCGAGCCCATGCAGTAAGGGGAAGACTTTAGTACAGTTAACGCTCTAACCACTTGTGAGCTACGAGGCCCCGCCGGACGACGCGAGTTTAATCACATTCGGGTCAAGTTGCCCGCTCAACCTACTGCAACGTCTGGAATCCACCAAATCTGATACAGTAAGTTGACTGCCCAGGCAGGATTTCCTAAGTAATTCACCGAGAATCCACCAGACAACTACCAGGCTCACGTAAGTGAAAGATATTTTGGCAGATTTTGAATGATCCATATTGACCCAACTGTGAAAAACTCGGCGCCTCGATGGGATTCGAACCCACGCAGGTTGGACGGGTAACTCGGCCCAAATGTGATTAAACTCGCGTCGTCCGACGGGGCCTCGCATCTCACGCGGTTAGAGCGTTGGCTGTGCTAAAGCCTTCCTTTTACTGCGTGGGTTCGAATCCCACCGAGGCACCGAGTTTTTCACAGTTGGGTCAATATAAATCCTGCTATTCCTTGAAATGTATCGTCCAAGAAGCTTACAACAGCCATTGGCAGTGATTGCATAATGTGCGTCTATTCTGTGGCACTTGTCACAAGATGATGTTTTGCAAGGTCTGTCAGTTCGTAGGCAAATGGTGGCTGAGGGATAATTAGACTCTAATTGGACGTGGAGTAGATGCGGCTAGTTCGGGAGTGGCAACCGCGTGCTCATTACACACTATATCAGTTAGTTAGTCACCACAATGAGCCCATAAAAACCACGGAGATTGTCAAGCTTCTGTGAACTGCTCGATGATAGACTGAGTTCTTTGTCGTTGAGTCACGTAACCACTCAGGGTAGGCCTCCGCAGGCACTGACGGGAGGATTAGTGTGGTGGTTGGCGATGGTGGTAGGTTGGGAGGCACTGCCTCGGTGGTTGGGATCTAGACAGACGCTGAGAAGGTAGGACATATTCAAGGGTGAAGTCGGGGTAGGCGGCGAAGCTGTACACTAGACAGACGTGAGCAGCCGCTACGTTATTTATTGAGGCCGTTGAGGTAAACTATTTCAAGTTGTCTTTGTCCTGCTTGTTTGATTGGTCGACAACACTGTGATGCATCGACATGGGGTTCCAGAGCAGTGGACCAAGGCACCCCCATTGGAATCGGTTGGACGCCCACTGGACCGAGCGCGGTTGCACAAAACATTGCTATATTGAGTGAAACGATCATGGAGGCAGCTAACTAATCGGACATGAATCCGATAAGAAGGTATGAACAGTCGTCATGAGTCAGCTCGTGGTAGCAGACTATCATAGATCGCGTTCCATAGAGGGGCCGCATGCACCCTGTGATTGGCAATATAGCCCAAACCAAATGTTTCATAAAGTTGCCATGACAAGAGCAGGTGTGAATCGCCACCCCCCTCGTATTTGCCTGAACTTCCTTGTGTCTCAGTGTTTGGCGTCTCAAAATGACGGACGTCCTTCCTCCTGAGTAGAAACAGCTGCCAGGCTGACAGAGTTAAACAAACTTGCTGAGAACACGTGGCAAAGCGTCCATGCTGAAATCCCGGCAAACGCTCGGCTCACAATGTCCATTTTGCCAGCTCTTTTGACTGGCCGCTGTACAGTAATTAAGTGCTCCGTGGTGCCACGTATAGCACCGTTTTCAATGCAAAAAGCAGAAGCCGAAGCATGCATAATGAATCCACCTACGAAAGCTCGGGATCATGTGATAAGTGAGGGGAAATTAGGATTTTTGAGCAGGATGATGTTGTCGTTTTCCCAAAAATCAACTGAAAGGCTGAAAGTCTGCCTTGCGAGCGCGAATGCGGTGGGGTCTAACTGTGACCTTAAGGCCACCTAACCCATTCGCGTGAGAACCTGTTGTGTTGTGTGTTCGTGTGTGGTGCGTACAGACAGACCATCTAGCCTTGTCAGCCACCCCGTGCCTTATCCGTGCATCAAATGACTGGCCGGTCTCAACAGTAGACTAGTGCTTGGGGAGGGAAGAGTCAGTAAGACCGACTCTGGGGACAGCATTCCTACGACACTCAGTGCTTATTCCTCCCTGCAGGCAGTCTGGTGTATGTTTAAACTACCGGGCTGAGCTAAAACTGTAGTTTGGAACTCTACCAATGATAGCATTACCTGGACTCTCCCCCCCCTCAGGACAGAGAGTCAGGTTGTAACGGCTCCTTCTTAATGTGTCCTATATGGTACCCTCAGTAGGTTGGAATCCGAGCCCTCGTGCCGTTGTTTGTTTGCGCAAGTGAGGCCCGTGAGGCGCAGGTAGACAGCTTTGTCAGCCATTGCGCCCGATCCCACAACCCTCAATCCTAGCATCCAGGCGGGTGAGGGAGGAAGTAGTGTGATAGGTACAGCACAGGTCTATTGCCACCAATTCACGAGCAAGTCACCGTCCCTCAGTTGACGCCGTCGGTTAAGACGGCCGAGCTGTCGCCTCAAGGCCGCCGAATGAGTATCAACATCTGACAGTCGTCCTCGTACCTTATTTCCAGTACGTACTGGGTGGTATCGTCCGCCGGCCATTTGCTGAGGCCCTTCTAAGATGGGAGTTTTCTCACAACAGGCATTTTAAAGCGGTCTTTTAATTTCCCCGGTCAATCGATTGATCGATCTGGCGCCGGCGTGCGGAGTCCTGCGTATTCACCTCCAGTCTTGCGCCGTTGGTCGATGATTGGCCTACATGCCTTATAACTGTCGCTTGTTCTGTCGCTGCCATTACCTCTCACGATGGACTCCTGTACGAGTCTGAAAGCTCAGGACAATAAACAAAGTGTTCCGGTGCTCGACCCTTCTTCTTCTTCTTCTTCTTCTTCTTCTTCTTCTTCTTCTTCTTCTTCTTCTTCTTCTTCTTCTTCTTCTTCTTCTGCACTTATGCATACACCTGGAACTCGAAATTTTGTCTTCATTTGCGTTTCCACCTTGTCTACACCCCCAGCTACCAACGATTGATGCATAAAGAACCAAGGTTCGTCGCACGTACGATTCGTCAAGACGTAGCGGAACATCCGAGAGAAAGTTGTCGCGCCTTTTAGGGTTTATTCAATGGGCTGGTGGAGCTCATTGTGCTGACCTGGGTTTGGGACCGTGCAGATCCACTTCGGCTGCGTCAGATCATGCTGTCCCCCTTTTTAGGCCGCAGCCTAGTGTCAGGCAGTCAGCGATGGGCAGATACCCCCACAAAGCCACCTTGACTCCAAACGAAAACAAAGTTCTGAACTATCTGCTGTCCCTGACAAGTCAATCGCATCCCCGCAAGGGTATTAAACAGGGCTCATGATTCAATCAGGAAAGGGCGCACAGCGATCTATTGGCTTCACGAAGCAAACAAGCTCTTTCCTGATTGAATAAATACCCGATCTGCAGCGACAGAGAATGACAGGTGGCGAGGCACTTCAGTTCGATGAAGTGCTTATGATCCATCTGGTAGACCCCAGTGGTAGATCAACTGCGCCAGGTGCGTCTGTGCGCATGTTTGTGTTTCTGGTCCGGGCTGCCGGTGGTCAGGCTTATGATTGGCTGAATTAAGGCACAATAAGCCCGAAACAGTACTGTATCAATCTACCCGCATTCTCTGTCGTCCCTCCTTAGGGCTCATGATGTCATAGTCCGCCCACTTACAGCTGTCCCCTCCCGAAATCGGGCCGGTTTGACGGACCAAGCATTTGTATCAGTGCGCGCTAATGAGTGCCGCAGACGAACCCAGCCCTAAAAGCCGGCCAGCGGGCCTCCCCCCCCTCTGCTCTGGGAGCTTCCCCTATTGGTGGTAAAACTAGCTTCTCATGCGCTGTTGCAAATTACAGAGAGGATTCCGACTGGCCTTCTCCTCGCGGACAATGCTTCTCACGGTCTTTAAATGGACTGAACTGCGCGATTAATTGGTGCAGGCGGTAGGGCGAAGTGCTCCTGTACTAGGCACATGCGGCGATGCTATTATGGCGTTTGCATTAGGGAAACCATTCCTCACAAATCGCACACTGCTGTCGTGGGACCGTCAGTTTGACTGTCAGGAGACCGATATTTACTTGTGTGTGTGTGGCCGCCTAGACAGTCTAGGTGGTCCAGCCGGGAAGCCCTCCTACGATTCCCTAAATACTCTAGTGGTAGTCAGCGCGGGTGATCTTGTCCACAAATGCACATGTATCAGAAACCCTCCCCCTCTCCTATGATGAGACCAGTAAAATGTGATCCCTTTGTGCAAGAGTTGTGTTTATGCTAGGCAAAGTAGGATTTCCCTCTCCCGTTAGACAGAAGGGAAGCCAGAGAGAGGACCCATTTCACATTTTAGTGGGCCACATGAAGGGCTTATTAGAGTGGACAGCCTGCGTATTGCCATTCTCTCTAAAACGTTAAATCGACAACTTATATCCAACGCAAGTGTCAGCAGTAAGGGTCTGGAAGTCCCTAGTATATGTCGATTTCTCATCTAGTTTGCGGAACACGACAAGATGCCTGAGAGTTCCAACAACTCTCTTACCTCTCCTAGTATGCGTAACTGGAACAGCAGTTGCATGTCAGGGCACAGACGGATCGCTTCCTTCAACAAACTTTTGACATTATATTCACATACATATGAGGAGAAAGGACAGTTTGCATTGCCACAACCCGCATCGTGATTTTAAGCTATGGTGGGACAGCAATTCCGCATGCATTCTTTAAAGCCGGACGGTGTCCGGCATCCCCTAGAAAAACTGCTCACAGTAAATCCTTCCGCTTGTCCCACACAGGTTTCTAACTCATCATCCAACATTTCCATGTCTCCGATGGGAGGAAGGACACCGGCTGAGCGGAAGATAAACGCACTCGTCCTCGCCTTCCACCGAGACGGCCCTATGCGTTGCCTCATCAGCAAGCTATCGCTGTTGTGCCTCCCCCCGCCCTCTGTCTCTGAACCTCCTCACTGGTCCCGGTGCCCCTCCCCCTTTCCTCGCCACTCCACCCGAACCACTTGCGCCCTCGGGAGCTCAACCCAGCCGCCATTGCATGTGGTACGGCG
>CACRXP010000005.1:613958-628167 GCA_902702965.1 Spirometra erinaceieuropaei
CCTCGTCTCCGGTCTTCTTGACTCTGTCTTGACACCGGGCTCGGGCGAGGGAGGAGGAGAGAGTGTAGGTAGATGCTACGCAAGTCTACCGGCACTATAAACCCCTGCGTAAGTCACCGTCCCTGCTCCCACCGTTGCAGCTTTAACTGTGGGGCACACGGTGGACATCATTGAAACCGATGGTCGAACTGTCAAGTTGGCGTCTATAGGCTGCTCTCCAGTTCAGACTTATCATTGAACACTATATCAGAGGACCACCCTTTTGCTACTGGAGGGCATGATCCAATGCTCAAGAAACTATACTAAGAGAGATTATTACTAGCTTACTTTTAGTCAGTAAAGCATCATTAGGAATATATTAGTGACCGCGTTATGTTAGCATCAAGAGTGGTGTGCCAAATTGCTTTATCTCAATGCGTCATATGGCCTAAAGTACGTAATACTTCCGATGTCCCTACTAGATAAAGGCCCAGATACATATTTTATCAACATTTTCGGCCCCTAGGTGCAGTCGCGGCCTGTTTAATTCATCAATGTATTCCACGGCCTTTCACACGCCCTTCCTGGCGCAAATGCTGTCTTCAAATGGCATTGTAAATTTATATGCGAATTTATGGTACCAACAGGGAGCAAAGTCTTCAGGACAGGATTTGTCATGATTTTTGGGCGGGTGTTCGAGATAAGTGTGACAGATTCGATGCAATAACGGCAAAACCTGTTTTGTCTTTAGTTTAGTGCCTCTGTTAAAAGCCGAATGGAGTTTCTGAGGGCTGTATTTTGTAAATCTACTCTACTACACTCAAGCCTGTTAAACTAAGGACAAAAAATCCAACCCATGCTAGAGCGGCGCTCACCGATCGCATAAGGAGACATATGCTTCCCGTTGTGCCTTGGAGCCCGATCCAGGACCCCGTGCAGCAGCATAGCGACTAGTAGTATAGGCAGAAGGACATAACTAACAAGGACAGAAGGGACTGGGGTGACCATTTCTGACTTTCATGCCGTCATCAGCCAGCCATGGCCAACAGCAAGTTTGCTACTATCGAGGCTCGAACCGCGGTCGGTTGGCTAGCAATCCACCATCAAATTCCTGGCTCGTTGTCCTGTCCTTTTGCGCCCGAGTGATTAAGCATGGTAAAGGGTCATCATAGATCGCATTACGGGACACGCTCGTCTTGTTGTGTCTTGGGGCTCGATCTAGAACCCCTATCAAGCAGTTTTGTGTTAAACTGAAGTTAAGACATCACGTGAGTTCAATCTTCAGACCACTTGTGATACGGATTGGGTGAAAGCATTTTCTTGATTAGAGTGATTAAAAGAACGCTTGAATACGATATTCCACATTAACGTGCAGGTTTGCACACCGTGAATTATTTATAATATTCTGAATCGCCTTAATGTTGAGCCTTGCTTGTGTAAACATACGTTGTTAAGACCGAGTTTTGAAAGATGTCAGTCGAGGTAAATCTTAGTTTTGTTGCCGTAAAAGTAGGAGTGTAATTACCGCATCAAGTCGATTTCGAACAAACCCCTTCGTCCAAGTATGCCGGATTACCTGTTTTAGCAAGAATATGAAATGGGGATGGTTAGATTTCAGCTCTACTTACTTGGACATAGCGATTTTTTACTCCTTTGATATTTTTGATGAACGCTGCAAGCGTTAGGTACCCGTTGCAATTATGCAGAAAATAGAGACACGATGAGGGACATGACAATTAACCAAAGCCTGTAGAGCTGGGTCCTGTGCTCACAGAGCTCAACGAAACGCACAGTTGAATCTTCATCAAGCAGTCCCTGTGGGAACGGGAGGAAATATTTTAGTTATACGTGCACTGCTCCATTTATAGGTTTGAATGTGACTGGGGTATTTTACTAGAGTTGAGGTTTTGCACATACCTGTGCCTTGCGTCTGGAGTTTTGGAGTAGTTTGATTTTGCTTCATCATCATGAAGCCTGGAGTCTCATCTGTTTGAGTTTTTTTTATTAGGAGAAGCAGTTTAATTGTTTTACCTTCGACCTGATGAAGTTCAGTACATGCAGGAAATTTTACACAGGTAGACTCAAGTATATTTTGCCTTCATCATAACGAATTCCGTAGTCTCCAATTTTGCCCAGAAAATCCTTAACACTTCCATTCTTCATTCCGATCTTTACGCTGGTACTGCGCAATGAGAGCTATCAAAGGGCACATGGTGAACCACTTAATGTACATGGACACGCTTCACCCGTCAGTAGTCATTTAACTTATTCTTCCTTAAGCACACAATTAAACACGTGAATGACTATAGAAGCGCTTTAGTAGACTCACTTCTAAAGGAAGGACATTAAGCCCTTTCAAACAACTTGGAAGGGGAGCACTAAAGGCGTAATTACCTGCCGTTGTATTGGTTTTTTTCAGATAAGTCGTGATGATTTCATGATTAGCTGTAAATGGGGAACAGGCTATTTTCAAGCAATTGACGTCCTGCCATCTTGAAAAGGACTGCCTCCCACCTGAGTAGTTAACGGGAAAAAAACTGTCTCGTGTTTAATCTCCCCCCTTCCCCGTCCCCGAAAAAACGAAAGGGACCCCATCGGCGGAAATTTGATAGTGAAGGAGAAATAAGTATTATCTAGACAGGCAAACGTAAAACCATTGGATTTTGTTTCTAGGGACAGAAGGAATGTCTACCACCTCACATTCGCCTCTGGATATCCTATATTTGGCAGTCCTTCACTCTCGGAAAACAGTAAAATTATGCCAGGGGTGATTCATGCATCCGGGTCTACTCAAAATGGTCCGAGATATTTCCATGTGCTCATAGACCCCAATGTCCACGTTCGTCCTGCTATCAAAATAAATAGGAAAACAACATTGTCATAAGAATTAATATTTTGGAACACAGACAACAGGATGCCGATCTTGCGACTCCGTAGCGCTTACTGGTCAGTGAGTGGGGTTCAAACCTCAAATCTTTCCGATCAGGATTTGGGCTGTATCCTATTGATGACTGCGAATAACTAATAATTGTCCACACCTCGGCCAGCCTTCCCCTCTTTGTCGGTAACATTCTCGTAAGTTATCATAAAATAAGGCGTAAAAACGATATTTAGCCAATTAGCGAAACAGTTTCAACTTCTTTGTTTGTTCTACCGAAAACTAGCCGAACTGTCATGTTCAGATAATTTGCGCAAACATTCGGCTCAATTGCTTGCTTCTTCATCTATTGTCGCTTAGCAATAGGATCAGGACCAACCGAAATCGCGGATAGTTAAGATAGTCTGCATTATCAACATCAAAAAGGCCTACTGAATCGCCAAAAAAACATCCCCTTTGAAAAAGAGCATCGTCTCTGCGCACTCACCAAAAGGAACTCCCTTTTAAAAAAGAACTCAAGACTTCTGGGGCACCTTACCTATCCCTGCTAGCATAAATTATCATTGAGGCTGATATAGCATTCCAGACGGTCCGTTTCAGATTTTCCTGTCTGTCAGAGTACCACAGAAGCCCAGAGAACTTTTCTGTTCACCAATTATGGTAACTCGGCATACTGTCGTTGGCTGTGACAGGATCCCATTGTAGGAATCTCAGCAAACTCCCTACTGACTTTCTGGCATCTCACCTATTTAGAGAGGACCTTAGGTATTTTTGAAGCATTTTTTCCCCGTTATGAATTGAAAACAAGCATGTACAGCAGAATTTATTGGGGCCAACAAATTTCGTGACGGCTTTTCAACTGCAACCCGTCTCTGCATAACATAGGTAACGAATGAACGCGCACAGCAGTATGAATTTGTACAGAATGGCAGTGCATAGGAGCAAGGTCAAAGTTCAAATTAATCAATAATCAGCTAAGACGTCCACATGTAGGTACTACGTGGAAAGGACAATACCTACATTTTAAAAGCTTTGCGCCAATACAATGGAAGCGTAATCTAGTACATACTCTTTTTCAAAGAGCGAGAAATATTTGCTCCAGGGAGACCATAGATACAGAAACTGCCCGTATCAAAGAAGCCTTACTTAATCGTGGTTATCCTGCACGCTTCATTCAGAAGTACAGCAACCATTTACGGCCAAAGTTGACGGAACAGTCCGTTCCGAAGAAGCCCGTTATAATATGTCTACCTTTTAAGGGTGACAACGTCTCAAACACAATCAAGCGACGCTTGCGTTGCACTATAGAAAGAACGTACAACGCAGCAGAGCTTATCTTCATCAGTTCCACAAAAAGCCTTCCAATTAACCGGGCAAAGGATGCCTTGCCAATGCACGCCACCCCCAATTGTGTTTACGAATTCACATGCACTCGCGGATGCAAGTACATTGGGCGAACGCAAAGGCAATTGGCGACCAGGGCCGCTGAGCATTTGCCTAATTGGCTTTTCAAACAGGAAAATAGAACCCCCCGTTCGTCTATAACGAAACACCTGTTAGATAGCGGTCATGTTGTCGACCCTAAAGCATCCTTTCGAGTACTTGTCCGAGCACGTACAACTCGAACCTTGCGTTATTTGGAAGCAGCCTACATACGGAGGGAGAAACCAGACCTGTGCAAGCAGTTAGATCATGTGATCAATCTGCAATTGCCCTGGTAATCTCACGCCCCTATTTTCCTCTGACTGTGATTTGTTGTTAACATTTCGTCTTCCTTTTTTCCTTTTTGATGCTTATGTGGACGTCTTAGCTGAGTATTGATTAATTTGAACTTTGACCTTGCTCCTATGCACTGCCATTCTGTACAAATTCATACTGCTGTGCGCGTTCATTCGTTACCTATGTTATGCAGAGACGGGTTGCAGTTGAAAAGCCGTCACGAAATTTGTTGGCCCCAATAAATTCTGCTGTACATGCTTGTTTTCAAGACCTTAGTTATAGCCAAAAATAGAGGAAAGTTAGATCGGCACAGATAGGAGGTGCTGTTTTTCACCGGCGTCCTCAGTTATCAACCGCGTCGCATTATTTGCCTGACAGCTGCGGAATTTCTGTCAAACGGTGACGCTGACATGTTGAAGAGCTTGGTCGGTTCACCATTGTCAGAGCAGGGCAGACCCCTTCCATTCCTGTTCGATTAGGTGTATTTACCGCTGTGACAGTGGTGAGCCTACCGTGCTCTCCCAACTTTAAGCATTCAAGCAAACCGGTTCCGGCAAGCCCTTTGTCTTGCATTGACATTTGTCTGAATGCGTGCGCTTTGCATTTATGGGAAATCTGCACGGCTGATAAGTCAAATTTCCAGGTTATTATGAAAAAGACGAATAATAATGCGAGCTAATTTTCTTCAGAATCTCCACACTCCGCCTTTCTGAGAATTTCCTTCATCGAGGTCAAATGCGGTTATGTAGGCCCACCTGAAGTAGGCAGACACAGCCACCTGTAATACGGGTTAGGCCTGGGAACGCACAGACGACGTGGTCAAGTAGCTGTATGCAGAAGAAAGGCTGTTGGGAATGCGCGGTTGTACTTTGACTGGTTGAGCAATAGTTGTCCTAACCCCTAATCCTAACCCTGATACCTAACCCTAACCACAACCCCTAACTCTAAGCATAATTCCGAATCCTAATCCCAACCATAACAGGTGGGGCTGCATAACCATATCTTGCCGAAAAATGTTTGGGATTGGGCCAGTGATGTTTCACGTCCATAGATTCGAGTTGAAAATGGATATTCCTCTAATTACCTTGATTAGATTGTCTCAAAAGTATCTACCGAGCACTTTTAAGACTTTTTAAGCCCTACAGGCCATCGCGAACGACGATGTCCACCGTGTGCCCTACAGCAGAGTGCGCGTAGGACGTCTTCTATGCGGGCAGACTTGCGCGGCATCTTGCGCACTTTGTTCTCGCCAGCTTATCTGAGCCCGGTGACTGACCAAAGTCGAGAGGACGGAGACGAGCTTCGGAGTGGCGGCTGACAAAACGAGACCGTCCGTCTGCGCGTGCCACACACGACCTGGTTTCAGAAAAAACAAGGGAGCTACGCCGAGCTAAAATTGGCGGGACTGCCACAGAGGTGGGGACTTTGAGACTGATTCTCAGTCCTGAAAATACCCGACTTTTCCAATCAGTGGGCAACCTTCCAAGCCACGACTTTTTAACTCACTTTGCAAGTTTGCTAGCCCGACAGACTTATTCTTAAGAGGAATGCTTTGTGCTCTCGTGGGGTTGGAGCCCCGAGAATCAACCTCCCTCTCCTATTTCCTCTCTGATGCACCAGTCCCCAGTCAGTCATCTGGGGCTGGAGTTTGACCCCCTGACTGACAGGGCTCCAGTGACTCTTCCACGTGTGAAACAGACAATCTGCCCCCGGCACAATATACCAAGTTTCTATGTGATTGAGGGTGACCCTGGTCGTAAGTGTTTTAGTGTTGACCTAGTGCTGCGCATTTCAGTGTAAAATAATTCCTTATGAGGCCTCTATTAGTTGGTGCAGAGAAAAGATCGGAAGGTGCCGCAGCAAACTAACGATCGGCGGACGGATAGGAAAGGGTTGAAGATGGAAAGACGAAATGGAAGCAGGGGAATAGACTGAATATCCACTGAAACCCACTCAGTACTGAAACAAAACTCTGGACGTATTGGAAAGCATTGTCATTTATCTGACTGAGAGGAAGGCATGTGGAAATGAGCAGTGTTCGCTGGTAGAAGGAGGAGATAGGCGAGCAAGTTTGTCATTCTGACTCAAATTCCGCCGTCAGTCAGCTTACAATGATGAATGCCAATTTCACGAGATTTTGTGCATTACTGATGACGGATTGTGGCTGAAATGGCAAAGTATCTAACAGAAATCTCCCACAACCAGCCTGACTCAAGCCCCAGTGTCAGATTTACCAGCTCTGGGTTGGAAAGATGGCTGGATGATAGCGACAAATAAGTCATGAGGAAGGATTATAAAGAACAAGCAGGGACAAATGAGAAAATGAAGTCGCAGATTCAGAATAATTTGGCTAGATCGCAGTCGGTAGTCAGGCTCCGTCTTACAGGTGGGGGGGGGGGTTTGCTTACTGGGGCTATTTTGTCAGGCTTCATAATCACATGTGACCCATTTGGCTTCTGTTTTAAGTTTAAGGTTAGGATTAGGGTACCGGTTAATGGTTTCCGATTTTCGGGTTAGGGTTATGCCTTAAGGTTTAGGTTTTTGGGTTTCGGCTAGGGTTTGAGCGTACGGTTAGCTTTCAGTATTATGGGTAAGTTCTCCAGTTACGACTATGTCTAAGGGCTACGGTTACGTTTACGATTTCGGTTAGGGTTAGGGTTGCCGTTAGGGTTACCGGTTAACGTTTAAGGTTGAGGTTAGGGTTAGGGCTAAGATCGCCGTCCGCTTCCCCATTCCTGGCCACCAACTGCGATCTAGCCAATAATATTTGAGAAACAACTAGAGGGCTCTAGGAAACAGAATGAAAATCAGCTGCCCTCTGATCAGGCATTTCTTTCAGTTTAACCAATGTGATCGAATTCAATGCAAATAAAATGAATTTGTAGTCATCTTGCCTTATCCGCCAGGATTAAAGAGTAGTTCTCTGTTGGTCAGACTTATGTGTTTTGAGGAAACTTGTTAACTAAACGCTACATCCTCCCAATTTCATCCTTGTAGGCTCGAGAGAGTTTCTTGTCAGAGCCATCGTTGTGATGCTTGCCGCATTTTTTCGGCGCCTTCCATGTCCTCCACCTTCTCACCGACCGGTCCCAGACAAGCTGACCTTGTAATGGAAAAAACAATTAAACGTGTCCACATAAACCATAAACCAGCCGACGTCAAAGTCTCTCTCTGTCAGTCATGTCTCAACTGCGTCAGCTTACACTCTGGATTTCCAAAGACCAGCGCTGCCGAAGACCGCACCGCGAGGTTCTGCACAGAGTACCACTCTTCTTCTGGTGTCATTCATGGCAATCAAGACTTCACCCGATGATTCTGGCACTGAAGATGCACATACTATGCGAGGCTCTACGAACTGTTTCAAGTATACGGTTTGAAGTCATCCGAAATCACGTTAAGTTTCGCCGGGGTTGGGGCAACGGGCTCGTGGCCCAGTGGTTAGAGGCGTGGACTTCTAAGTAACAGGTCGCGAGCTCGAGCCCCAGGTGTTCCACACTTCAGGGTTGGGTGCGACTGGCGGACGACGGCTAATAATCCAGAAATGGTCATTCCAGTCTTCCTTGTCTTTGTCGATAATAACATACTGCCTATATCATGCGCGGCTGAGCGGCTACTGGTTGGGCTTGAGAGAGAGCCAGTTAGGCACAAAGGAACGAGTGAGTTCGGTAAGAACGATCGGTGAGTGCCCCCTACCATTATATACATATGTATATCAAAAGAAAATGAGGCGTTCACAAGGAGAGGTGCATTGGAGGTCTGACGTTTCGAGTGGTTGTTTCGTCTACCCATCTTCAGGGACTAAGAAGTCATGCGAACAGCTCTCCTTATATGGAGTACTTTGTTTGATGCGTGCCCCGCAAATGAGGTCTGCATCCGACCCGCATGCCACCGTGACCTGAGTCAACCCCGCCCTCGACGGCCGCAGAGATAGTTGACGGCCCTGATTGTCCCGCGCCGTGAATGTCCATTTGTGAATATACCTTTGTAAACGTCGATCAAGATAAAATCAACTACCATGAAGAACTGCTGAACTAAATCATCCCCGACCTACAGTTCACGATGGAAGAAGAAGTGG
The DNA here is from genome assembly GCA_902702965.1 of Spirometra erinaceieuropaei. Classification (NCBI taxonomy): domain Eukaryota; kingdom Metazoa; phylum Platyhelminthes; class Cestoda; order Diphyllobothriidea; family Diphyllobothriidae; genus Spirometra; species Spirometra erinaceieuropaei. The sequence goes on from CACRXP010000005.1 coordinate 622,610, forward strand.
AGAGCAAACTTTCATTTTTGGATGTTCTCATCTACCGCCAGCCAGACGGCACACTGGCGACGTCAATCTACAGAAAACCGACAAATACGCTGCAAATGCTCAGTTACAGCAGAAACCACCCACTGCAATAGAAAGGAAGCTGTGTACGCGCCCTATACCGACGGGCTGAAACTCATTGCAGAACGCCAGCCGCCGAACTGGACTAGGTGAAGCTCCTTCAAGAACTCTTCAGAGCCAACGGCTTTCCGCGAGCATTAGTGGAACGGAGCCGAAGGCAACTAAGGAAACGGAATGAAGAACACAGTCAGTCAAAATCGTGGCGGAGAATTCCATACATGAAAGTGGTCTCCGTAGTCGCAGCTAGATCCCGCACGCCACTCGGAATAGGTGTTGTCCACGAGCCCGACTCAACAATCCGCCGGAAGGTGATGTGGTCTAAAGACGCGATCCCTAAACAGGAGGTGTCATCTGTTGTCTACCGACTTTAGTGCAGCTGCGGAATGTGTAACTACGTTGGGGAAACCGGTCGACGGCTGCAAACGCGCATGCACAAGCGAAAGTTGGCTGTGCGAAGGTTGGACCCAAAGTTGGAGGTAGCAACCCATGCCGCCCAAATGGGACACACCTTCAACTTTGGGGCCGTTGAGATTGTGGGCCGGGACGATGATCATACGTCAAGGCAGGTGCAAGAGGCCTGGATGTCCACGGACTGCTCCGACAACCGCCACATCAATTTGCCTCCCCCGTATGTGACTTTAGAAACCTTCTTAAGGGGGACAGTCACGGTACGGGACAATCAGGGACGTCAACTATCGCCGCGGTCGACGAGAGCGAGGGCGATCCAGGTCATGGCGACATGGGGGTTGGAAGCCGCCACACAGGCGGCATTGGCGGGTCACGCCTCAAACAAAGTGCGCCATATAAGGAGAGCTGTGCACATGACTTCTCAGTCCCTGAAGATGGGTAGAAGAAACAACTACTCGAAACGTCAGACCTACAATGCACCTCGCCCGGTGAACGCCTCATTTTCTTTTGATTTACCACCTGCGAATCGCATTTTCACTACTATCGATATATGTATATGCATGCAGTGAGTGACCGATCTCATGAAGTGTTGGCTGAAATTCTGAAATGCGTTTCCAATTAGGAAGGATTACTTGGTCGAAGTTGTAATACTGATCACCTTGCGGGATAATCTTATAACATTTCGGACTCGGCAGGATGTAAGTTTTTAAATGCATTGCTTTCCAATCTACCGCATAAACCACGCTCGGTAAAAAACGACTACTTATGTAGCATGCTTTTTTCTCATTGATTTTTGATGGTCTTTCAAATTCATATATATCTTCTAGAAACCATAAACAAAAATATGCTTTCTTTCAGTCAATTAATAAAGAATCATGTCTTCTTTATATTTTATACTCAAGGGAGGAGTATAATTAATTTTTAAAGAAGTTTTCTAATTGCCGAATGATTTGGAGTCTGATCATTCGTTGCACTAGCACTTAGTGATTTCATTCTACGAGGTGCATGCGCTCCGCGGAAAGAAAATCACATATGTTTCTATGCCGTTAAAAATGAATCATACCGGGTCCATAAAATTTTGCAATGGATGCGGACCATGTTGTACATTTCATGAGGAGCTGTGGTAAACGGCCAGGTACGATGTTATGTGAATGGACATTGTGCGGTCTTAAAGAATCTCATAATTAGAAACTTTTTTAAAACTTAATTATACTCCTCCCTTGAGTATAAAATATAAAGAAGACATGCTTCTTTATTAATTGACTGAAAGAAAGCATATTTTTGTTTATGGTTTCTAGAAGATATATATGAATTTGCAAGACCATCAAAAATCAATGAGAAAAAAGCATGCTACATAAGTAGTCGTTTTTTACCGAGCGTGGTTTTTTGCGGTAGATTGGAAAGCAATGCATTTAAAAACTTACATCCTGCCGAGTCCGAAATGTTATAAGATTATCCCGCAAGGTGATCAGTATTACAACTGCGACCAAGTAATCCTTCCTAATCGAAAACGCATTTCAGAATTTCAGCCAACATTTCATGAGATCGGTCACTCATTGTATATGTGGGTAAGAGAACTTTGAAAAGCCGTTATGTTCGCGCTAATTTACTCGTCAAGTTTCATGCCTTAACAAACAGCATGTGGGTCAGCGGAATTATGACAAACAAAACAACACGAACTATCGCAACTTTGGTATCTAAAACGATTGTAAATTCGCACTTCCAAACTTCGAATGGGAGAGTGACATAATTATTTGAGCAGTCATTTAAATCCTGTCCGGAGATTTTGATTAAATAGCCAGGCCGAGGAAATTGGGATGGTTTATCAGTTATCGAAGACATTATAATTAGCTGTGCCAAAAGGATTTCGACAATTTTATATAGTTGCGGCTTCTTTTTAGAAGACTGCCACAGATGGTTGGACTTTACGGTCAAATCTCAGGTAAAGGCTCAGATGAGACCCAAATTCCCTCTTTGCATGGTTTTACAATCCGATGAAAGATTTGTCAATAATTGGACATAGCATATTAAGTTCTTGCGACAAATGTCTGGCGCTTTGACATAAATCCGATTCAGTAGTATTATTTCGAAGGCCATCGCCCAGAACAATTTGGTGCTAATGACATTTATGTACGGGCTGATGGATGAAGAAACAAAAGAGTCATCACGCGTGCAACAGTTGGTTGACTCATATTTCACTTACTTTCCGGACATCCCAATGTAGGCAGTTTTGGATAGTACTAATGGCCAACTTCGGTCGGCGTTTTGCTGAGCTGCATCCGATAATTAAAATGTTCTGTGGCGAGGAAAATTGGCCAATATGAACTTCACCTGAGCCGTCGAGCGACATTCTAAACATATGTTAATCGCCGATGAAACTTCTTCCGCAAACTATTGAAGAATGAAATAGTATGATGTCTTCGTGTGCCCTTGAAATAAGTCCTCTTTTGCGTATCCCGAAAGCTGATAGGTGGATATCGTGTCCCCTCCATTCTCCAAACTAATTTATAAAATAAAAATCTGTTTTAGTGAAATTTGAATGACGTAAAAGGACGCATTTACAAAAGGACTGACGACCCAAGCATAAAATCAACCCACGACAGTAACGGTTTGACCTTATTCGACCGGCGGTCTAACCACCTGAGCTACGAGACTCCAATCGTGAGCTGCGTATTTACTCAAATTTGTGTCACGTTCCCATCAACCCTATTGTAAGGCAAGAAATCGTGCTAGCAATTATGGACTGAAGCAAAGCCCTTGCTGTTGCGGCGAAGTCGCCAGGTTTTTCACATTTTAGTCAAAATCTAAAAAAGAATAAACCTCCTCGCGTGCCCCATCTGTTCAATCATACGCAAGAAAGTTTTGACATAACTGCGACACATGTGCTGGCCTACTAGCTCTTATTTTTGTTAAGTCCTGTCATTGCGTTTTGTTATCGTTTTCGGGAAGAGCGTCGCAACTTTTATTTGGACAATTATTTCTTTCCATTCTTTACAAATTGGCCTAATTAGGTACCCAGGTAATAGATGTTACTCAGAAAATTGAAGGATAGCTAGTGAGCATGAGTGAGAGCGAAAAAGAGTATTTTTCCCAGAAACGAAGCGGAGTCATTTTGTTCAAGGAAAACCTATGAAATGGAAATATCCAGGGACTACACAAATTAGTTTAAAATGACAGCAGATTCGCAGCATCTGTCCCACACTGTCCTCCCTCACTCGCCTGGACCCGATGACATTTTCTGTACATGCGACGGTTTTGATTGGAGAGTTTAAGACAAAGTATGCCTAGCCCAGGTACCAACAAGCATAATTGTTCTGTCTTAATTCAAAAAACACTTTGTGCCCAATAATTAAAAAAGACAAATGCTTTCAAAAACTGAGTGAATAAACGAACAAATCGTTTTAGAAGAAAGGTGACTAAGACGCCCTAATGAGACAAAAAACGTTTTTCTTGGATTTCGCTGTGCTGTGTAAAGACTAATGTGAATGCTTGAATATCTCTCGAGCTACCGTGTCGTAGTCCGGTTGTCGCAGGGACAGTTAGAAAAAAAAAACCGGCACATTGTCATGACGGAATGCTGCTAAACTCTTAATATCTTTGTTAGCAATTAGTATAATCACACCATCGACGCAGAATACGAAGAGGACCAGTCAGTTCCTGTCACAAACGCAAGAACACCGGAAATTTACACTTGGGATGTTCTATGAAGAAAAGTGGCCTATCTGAATAATTTAGTAATTGGCTGTGTCGCCCGGCGATCGTGCCAAGACTCCATCATATCCATTGACAAAGGCTGAATACAGGCAAGTGCGACGCTTCTGCTGTTGGTGGTGATGATAATGTTTAATAGCGTTTGTCTGGGAAAATGAACAGCAACCACTCTCAGCTAGAGAGACAGGGTGGTTAACGGCAGGTAAAACCTAACTTTCAAATGCGTACAAAAGTTGTTGTTCACTTACTTGCCTGGCGTTTTGGACTCAGCTCCGAAAGTGTTACCAATTACAGTAACAGGTAAGGGTAGTGGCGGAAAAGAGTTGTATCACTTACGGTTGATACGGTTGATATGTCGTGACGCATTTAAAAGCAGCAGTTCCCGCGTTCATCGTGGGCGCTAGTACTTAGTGTGATGAAAATTTAGTTGACTGCGTCTGAGGTAACGTTTGACGTAAGTTCGTTACCAGTATTCAGTAACATCCCCGGCAATAACTCGGTCAGTGGAAATAACGTTCGTCAGAGAGCCTCCCACGCAATGGATCCCTCTATCTTGACAAAGTTTACGGACTTACCATGGAGTGAAGCGATCATTCTGCCTACTGATGGACCGCGGGCCGAATGAGCATGAATGGCGGGGCTCCCGACTCATGAGGGCGTTGCCTCGAGAAAGAATATCGACTTTGACGAACTTCAAGGTGTAACGGGGAGTCGCCGAATTAGACGCCACTGTATACGTGCCGTCACTTTTCATAACTACTGCTTTATCACTGACCATTCGCACTGCGAGTAGTCTGCAATTTTCTCCGACGTATTTGTTCTGCCCACTACTGCACCAGATGCGAAAGGTCAGACAAATAGGATTCTTGTTTCGTCAGTCATGTCTTCTTCTTTTCTACTGCTTTCTGACACTCGCATTTTCGCTTTTAGTGATAAAATATATTTTCAAGAACGAGGAAACAAATAACCTTCCTTGTAAATATTACGCCCACTCGTATTTAATGCAGTCTTTGCAGTTTCTTACATTTTAGCCTTATGCGATCACAACGGTATGATAACTTTTTAGGATTTTACAGCGTGCAATGCAGCTCTGCACGCGCTTGCCCGAAAATATCACAATTCCCATCGTTACACCCTGTTGATTTTTAGGTACGAGCGCTGGAGTACTAATGAGACCACTAAAATATGAGTATAGAGACGGGGCAAGGAACTGCATTGTCCGACAAAGAACGGCCGTGCACTTTTGAATGCGTATCCTAAATTCCAAAAAGTTTTATAACTACTCATTTTATCCTGGTGAGGTGGTTCAAGTCATAGTCTAT